>JARQAD010000007.1:41205265-41295265 GCA_029955455.1 Quercus agrifolia | reverse complement strand
TAGGCCCAACTGGAACATGCAATGGATCCTTGAATGCTTTGTGATTCTCATCAGTGAGTAATTGAGCTCATTTGAAATTTCACTCGCCACTCTTCATTTGCAACTCCTCTATCTAATCTAATTTTTGTATTAGCATCACCTGGCCTCTTATTATTCCAAGTAAATGGATAACCCCTGTACCCCAGATCCTGAAGTTGACAAGAATCCAAAGCCTCCCTAAAAGCTTCAACCTGTGCATATTGAAGTGGTCTTTTACTTTGCTTTTCTGATGCATGTAAGAATGCATTAAAATCTCCAATGACCATCCACAGACCCTCTACAAATGTCTTCAAGTCTTGTAATAGTTGCCATGATTCTTCCCTCTGTTGTGCCTCCGGCCACCCATAAAACCCAGTCAGATACCATTTAAATCCATCCTCCTCCGTTACAAAAGCCATTACATGATTCACATTATAATTAATGGTCTCCAATTTAATAGTGTTCTTCCACAAAAAAGCTAACCCACCACCCGCATTAGGATGTTTAGCAAAAATCCTATTTTGAAACGGTAGATTACTGTATAAATTTTGAAAACCCTCCTTATCTAGTCTAGTCTCCATAAGGAAACAGACCGTGGGATCTTTTTCCTTCACAAGCTTGCGAAGGCTTTGACCTGTCCAAGGGTTCCCAAGCCGTTAGCAGTTCCAACTAAGAATCCTCATTGCTTCCGGCAAGGGTGGCCGTCCACCCCCGCCGATATATCATCAAGACTTCCTTCCACCTCATCTTGTTTATTTCTTTTATTCCTCTGTTGTTCATCTTGCTCACAGCCCTTATCACTCAATTCACGTTTGCCCAATCTAGAAGTTACAAAGGCCCTCGCTAGACCACCAAGCCCAAAGTCCATTCTATTTATTCTAGTCCACGTGCTTTTGGACTTAACAAATGCTAGCCCAGGAACCTCCAAACCCGAATGACTATTGAACATATTAAGTGGCACGTTCATATGAGCTGCTTCTGTTATACAATTCTCCTCTGCCACATCTGCTGAAATTATGGCCTCATCGAAAATATTGGCAGAATAATTATCTTCCTTATCTGTTTTCATGATTTCTGCAACTTCAGCACATTCCTTTCCCATCACGTTTGCTTCCATATTCGAAAATATCTCCCCTGGATTCACGGCCTCATCTTCAACCACTGCCTTAGAAGTTTTTGGACTTTCCTCCATCACAGCCACCGTCTGCCCTGCCTCAACCACCACCGGACTCTCTGTAACCGTGTCCTTACCCTCCTCCATATTGGATTTGGGACTGAATTTTTGAGGTTGCACAACCCTTCCACGACCTCCTACTGCTTTAAGAAACTCACCATATAGGTACTCCACGCTTCCACCCTGTTTTTCCGTCGCATAATGGACTACACAATGTTTCAGGTCATGGCCTAACATTCCACAAAAGTGACAAAACAAAGGAAGCCTTTCATACTTGAACTGCACCCAGAGGCGCTCACCATCAGAGCCAGCAATAAATCCACCCCTTCGAATCGGTTTTGTTATTGGTAAGGCAACTCGCACCCTCAAAAAGAAGTTAACATCATCCTTCCCTTTCCTCTCTTCAACCTCCTCAACGTCTCCTAGTCTGTTTCCAACTTCCTTTGCTACCCGGGGAGAGATCATATCAAATGGAACCCCCCAGATCTGAACCCAAAGCGAGGCTTCGTCCATTCGAATATTTCCTACAGTCATTCCTTTCTTCCATCGTTGTAACATAAGAAGTTGATTATCAAACGACCAAGGACCCCCTCTCAAAACCTTGTCCATCTCAAATTCAGATTGAAACTTGAATTGAAATAGATTCGGCCCCACTTCTAAAATCTGCAGAGATTTATCCAACCCCCACGCTCTACATATTGTATTCTTCACAGCCATCTTGTTAAAAGATTTGCACGTTAAAAATTTCCCGATCAAACTCAATTGGCAACTCTCCAAGGCTTCAACTCGTCCTTCATCAGAAATAGTTATCACTTCTTCTTCCTCAGATGTCAGTTTCATTCTATCCATACTATCAGCAACCTCGTCAACTATGGTTATTATAAAAACAAAAGCAATACCCTTCGCTCAAGGCCAAGGGAGGGAGAAAACTCGTGTAGCCACAAGAGAGAGCACTCTACGTAGGGAGAGAAACAATTCTATCTCACTTTTAAACACAATAACGTCTCAGTAGTTGCATTTTTTTAAGTCTTCCATATGTATTTTTTATATATATATATTTTTTAGTAATCTGTTTGTGTTTTTTTTTTTCCTTTTAAATATTTATGTAAGCTGGTATATATATTGTTATACTGACACAACAAATTTTACAATATTTTCACAATTATTGACGTGTCAATTTCTTACAAATCAAAATAAAATAATAAAATATGAGACTGTGACCAACCACAACTAAAAATAAATGTTTATAATAAAAGCACGAATATGCGTACAGTATCTTGGCACTGTACATCCAGTGCTTTTGCACTGTGCAGCATTATAGCTACAACAATGCTTTGGTTTAGTTAGTCTTCCTTTTTTTTTTTTTTTTATTAGTAATCGGTTTGTGTTTTTTTTTTCTTTTAAATATTGATGTAAGCTGACATTTATATTGTTATACTAACACAACAAATTTTATAATATTTTCACAATTATTGACGTGTCAATTTCTTTCAAGTCAAAATAAAATAATAACATATGAGGCTGTAGCCAACCACAACTAAAAATAAATGTTTAAAAAAAATGTTACAATACTTATTGTTATCACAATATTTTCACAATTGCTGAAATCTCAGTTTCTTATATATCAAATAAAAAAAATGTTAAATCCACAACATTTTAGCATTAATTTCACAATAAATCATAGGTAAGCTATTATTGATGGATAGCACTAGAGCTACAGTGCTTTTGGTTTATTCAACTAGCATTGTAGCTACAATGCTTAAGTTTTTTTTTCCCAATAATCGGTCTATGTTTTTTTTTTCTTTGAAATATTTATGTAAGCTGGTATATATATTGTTATACCAACACAACAAATTTCACAATATTTTCACAATTATTGACATGTCAATTTCTTACAAGTCGAAATAAAATAATAAAATATGAGACTATGACTAACCACAACTGAAAATAAGCGTTTTGAGAAAATGTTATAACACTTATTATTATTACATTATTTTCACAATTATTGAGATCTCAGTTTCTTATAGATCAAATAAAAAAATGCTAAGTCCAGAACATTTTAACATTAATTCCTACCATGCCTAAAGTTTTTTTTTTTCCCCCAGTAATCAGTTTGTGGTTTTTTTTTTCTTTTAAATATTTATGTAAACTGGCATATATATTATTAGACCGACACAACAAATATCACAATATTTTTACAAATATTGAAGTATCAATTTCTTACAAGTAAAAATAAAATAATAAAATATGAGACTGTAACTAACTACAACTGAAAATATATGTTTTGAGAATAACAATAACAATATTATCAATTTAAAACCAATAATAACTTGTCATTTAAAATTTGTTTTAAAAATATTATGAATGTAGCATTTCTCTCAAATAAAATAAAAAAATATCTATTTGGATCCTAAAAATGAAGATATTGTGAAAATATTGTGATATTTTGTTGTATTCTTAAAATTCTTTTTTAATATAATCAAATTAGGTGAGCCAAAATTCACGATTTCACACACAAAATTTATATTAATTTTCTCACTACTAGGACAGCATGTGCCTTGCACGTGCAGCCAATGCTAGTATATATATATATATATATATATATATATATATATATATATATATATATATATATATATATATATATATATATAACATTAAAGTTCTAATTTCAGCAATGCAAAAGTAGGAGAAGGTTTTTTACGATTTTCAATTATCAAAGCCGTTTGGTAAAAGATTTCTAGTAATGTTGTTTGTATTTTTTAAAAATACGTGTGGGTGAAAAAATGTTGAAAAATACGTGTAATGTTATTTAAATACTGAAAACTGTTGTTTAAACAACGGTAACAAACAGACTCAAGTTTTTTAGCTTAGATTTAATACAAGTACATTATCAAGTCAATATCAAATTTATTATCAAGTTTAAAAATATCATGTCTTGGCTTGAACTTGAACCGACTCCCTAGTTTGTATTCTAAAAATATGGGTACAAAATAATAATCTTGCTAAACTACCTATGAAAAGACAACTTAGATTTTAATGGTAGTGATTATAAAAATTATTTTTTTAAAAAAATTATTGGTAGCAATTGATGATGCAAAAAATGGTCAGTTGAACTCCTCATTGATACAAATGGACGAAGGCGTTCACTTTGCCAAAGATGAACCTATTGGTGCCGTTCTTCTCTAGCTTTATCAATATGGATGGACGAAGTTGTTAGCTTCGTTCAGAGATGAACCTGCAATTAGATATGAAATAGATAAATATGGATACAATAGTGTGGCGTTTGCCAAACACCCTCCGATGATTAAATCAGAATGGGATTCAATTGAAGTATATTGCAAAAGAATTCAACTTGAGAATAGTTTTTGGGGTGAGAGTTGTGTGTACCTTTGCCTTTGGTTTGTGTGGGTTTTTATAGCCCTTATCCTTTTTGTCTGAATGAATATCTGCATTCATGAGATATGAAGCCATTGGTATTAATGGCTGACTTTTATTGTTTGTCAACGGCTATTCATCTGTTGATGTCCGTACATTACTCAGTTTTTTTAGGCATTGAATGTCTTTTATGGCTTCGTGTCCGAATGTTACGCCTTGCATTAAATAGCGTTTAATTAACTCATTCGTCGAGAGATGGACAATCTTAATAATTCATCAGTAATGAATGTGGAGGCGTAATAAACTTCAATAGTCTTCTATCCGTTGGTCTATCAATTACGCTTTTCCTGTCTAGCACGTTAACCGTTACTCATGTCACTTATGAGGGAACTCATTTAATGTATATTGTAGTTGTTCGTCACATGGACGATGCTGGCTTGATGAACGGTGCTAGCTTGATGGATGAAGCTGGCTTTCTCTTCTTTTGGACGATGGTGATTTTTCTCCTCATCAGCAATGATTTATCTTGGCTTAAATAGGCAATGTGGTTACATAAAATGTGTTCAATGTGAGACATTTCATTAGGGAAATTCTAAGTTACCCTTTCTTTTGCTAGGTACGATAGTTAACCTACTATTAGTGGTTACCAAAACATCACATTTAATGATTCTAACGTTCTGTTGGGCAGTACGAACATCAGATATAAATGTACTATTGTCACTACCGCATATCTTTGGTGTGATGGTCACTCCACAAGTATAAGTGCTTGTGGGGTGTAGGGGGCAAGGGCTGGGGTTCAAGTCTCTAGGAGGAAGCTTCACACACATATACACTTAGATTATTTTAGAGTAAACTTCTATCTTGTATCAAAAAAATAAATGTACTATTGTCACATTTAGTGGTTCTTTAGTTTTTAATCACATTGAATGACTTTATTGTCACATTAAGTAGTACCAACATCACATATGATCATACTTTTGTCACATTTAGTGATTAATTACCTTATTTTTTTACTCACATTAGATCATTCCAACGTCATGCATTTAACAATACTAACATCATATATGACGGTACTTTTTTCACATTCGATAATTTCCTTATGTAAAGAAGAAGGAGACAGGCGTTCAATTGATGGATTTTTTTAGATTTGATGTAGAGATATTTTTATTTGAGTTATTTTGTATTTGACGTGAATATTCAGTTTTTTTTTTTTTTTTTTTAAAGTTTATGTGAAGTGTTGAAATATCAGTCAAAGCTGCCTGTCGTATCAGTCAAGATGTTCATTCAAAGCTGCAAGTCGTTTATGTGTTTTTTTGTTATCACTGCTGTGCTACATGCAGTTTTATATTTACTGTTATTTGTTGTTTGATTCATCACGTGTTGATCATGTGAGTTAGTTAATTAGTTTGTTAAGTTTGTTAATGAGTTAATGACTCAATGTATATAAACAGAATCAGTTCTTAATAATAATCAAGCAAAGTATTATTCATTCCATTCTCTCTCTTCAAAACTTCTCTCTCTCTCCCAATTTCAATATGGTATTAGAGCGAGTTGGCTCGGTGTACTCCATCGATTCCTAACTCATCCTCCATTGTTGGGATTTTCTTAAAGCTTTCTTCACTCTTTATTTCCTTCTTCTTTCACCAATCTCTCTTGCAAAGTTTCTTTAATTCTTTGCTTTATCTGATTCTTGAAACTAAGTTTCCTGTAAAACCTAGTTCAAGCTTCTTCAATGGCTTCTACATCTGCCAATACAGATTCTGTATCATCTGTTTCTCAAACCTCTGTGCCTACTTGGGAAAAACCATCCAGTCCCTATTTTTTGCACAGTAGTGAGAATCTTGGTTTGATTCTAGTCAATCAGCCTCTTGTCGAAGAGAACTATGCTACTTGGAGCCGAGCTATCATTTATGCTCTTGATTCCAAGAACAAAACTGATTTTGTTGATGGCACCATCAAAGCTCCAACAAGTTCCTTAAATCCAATTTTCCCTACTTGGAAGAAATGCAACAGAATGGTCCTTTCTTGGTTGATCAATTCGATGTCCAAGGATTTGATTTCATGTGTGATTTACTTGAACACTGCGCAAGAAGTTTGGACATATCTCAAGAACCGATTCTCTCAGAGCAATGGTCCTAGGGTTTTTGAACTGCAAAGAATGGTGAGTACTCTCTCTCAGGATAATCTCTCTGTGAGTAGTTATTACACGAAATTCAAGGTAATCTGGGATGAATTGGTCAATTATAAGCCAATTCCTTCATGTTCTTGTGGTATTTGCACTTGTGGTTCAATGGCTGCTCGGGTTGAGTATCAAGAAGAGGAGTGTACTATGAATTTTCTGATGGGGCTTAATGAATCCTTTGCAACTGTTAGGGGACAGATCCTACTGATGAAGCCCTTGCCTTCATTGAATCAAGTCTTCTCTCTCATCACTCAAGAAGAGAAGCAAAGATGAGTTGGTTCCAATGCCATTGCAGTAGAATCTGCTGCACTCTTCTCTAGAGGTCCTAATAATTCATCTAACAAGGGCAATTATACCAACAAGCCTAATGGAAAAAGGGAAAGGCCAATTTGTTCACACTGTGGGATTCTTGGTCATGTAGTGGACAAATGTTACAAGATTCATGGTTACCCTCCTGGGTATAAGAAAAAAGGCAAGGGGCACTCAGCCAATCAGGTTTCAATGGGTTCCAATTTGGATCACATAGATACTATGGAGGATTTGACTACAGTGGCTCTCACTTCTTCTCAATGTCACCAACTCATGTCTATGTTGCAAGCCCATACCTTGGGATCACAAGGAAATCAAGATTATTCTCTTGGAACTCATCAAGCTGCCACACTCATCAGTCATATTGCTCCTGTCACCAAGTCCTTGCCACCTGGTACCTTTCACACTGCAGGTATTTCACCTACACCTACACCTAATAGTGACATTTTAGATAAACCTGACTGCCTAGACTCTATTAATTCCGTGCGTCTTTGTTTGCATTCATCCACTAACTTGGAGCACTCAGTTTTTTCTTCCAATCTTGTCATTCCACCTACCTTGTTACCTAATGAATGGATTATTGATAGTGGTGCTACTGACCACATGGTTCATTCCATTTCATATCTCACCAAAATTACTTCTGTAGCTCACATCTCTGTCAAACTTCCTAATGGTGAATCTGTCTTAGTCACTCATGTTGGTCAAGTGCAATTATCATGTGATTTGGTCCTTGACAATGTGTTGTGTGTTCCTTCCTTTTCATTCAATCTTATTTCCATTAGGAAATTAACACATTATCTGAAATGTTGCTGCATTTTTCTCTCTCAATTTTGCTTTATACAGGACTTACTCCAGTGGAAGACGATTGGTTTGGGTAGAAAGCATGGTGGCCTATACATTCTACAACAAACCAACTCTGCCAAGCTTTCTATCCCAATTCAATTTTCCAATTTCATGCACACTGTTCTCTCACATCCTGGTGTTTACTCTCCTTCCTCTGTTGTTGCTAATTGTAGTCTTGTCTCATGTAATAGCACTACTGTTTCAAATTCTGTTTTGTGGCATAATAGAATGGGTCATCCATCTTCATCTAGGTTGCACTTGATTAGCTCAATAATTCCTGATGTAATTTTCTGTGACAAAGAGCATCCTATTTGCACTGTTTGTCCTTTAGCCAAACAAAAAAGGCTTTCTTTTCCTAATGAGAATAACATTTGTTCTTCCATTTTTGATCTTGTTCATTGTGATATCTGGGGACCATTTTCTATTCCTTCCATTAATGGTTTTAAATATTTTCTAACCATTGTTGATGATTGTAGTAGATGTACTTGGGTATATTTGCTGAAATTCAAATCTGATGCTAGAACTATTATTCAATCCTTCTTTTCCTTTGTTGAAACTCAATTTCACCTCAAAATTAAAACCTTGAGATCAGATAATGGTCCTAAATTTCATATGCCTCAATTTTACTCTTCCAAGGGTACCTTACATCAACTAAGTTGTGTAGATACACCTCAACAGAACTCGATTCTTGAAAGGAAACACCAACATATTCTGAGTGTTGCTAAAGCCCTTAGGTTTCAAGCTAATCTGCCCTTGAGGTTCTGGGGAGATTGCATCCTTACAACAGTCTATCTTATTAATAGGCTGCCTAGTCCTTTGTTGAATAATAAAACTCCCTATGAAATCCTTTTGGGTACTGTTCCTTCTTACTCTCATCTTAAAGTCCTAGGTTGTTTGTGCTTTGCATCTACTCTCTCTAGGAATAGATCTAAATTTGATCCTAGAGCCTCTCCCTGTGTCTTTCTTGGTTATCCCTATGGTGTCAATGGATATAAATTGTTCAATCTTGACACCAAGTCCATTTTCTTGTCTAGGGATGTTGTCTTCCATGAACATATTTTTCCCTTTCATTCCATGGATTTTCATCTTAACAATGCTTCTAACTCTCAAACACTTTTTGGTGGTTCTTTATTTCCTCCTCACACCTTCATTTTTGATGATTCACCAATGGAAGTTTCTGACACAATGATTGACACCCACACACCTCACATACCTCATTTACCTATCTCTTCTCCACATGCTATACCAAACCATCCTATTAATCCTGACCCTAGTCTACTCATTTTTGCTCCACCTAACCAGCTTGTACAACCTGTCCAATCTGTCCAGTTTGTCCAACCTGCCCAACCGGCACCCAAAAAATCCTCCAGACCTCACAAAGTACCTGCTTACCTTCAGGATTTCCATTGTCAACTTGCCTCAACCAAACCCCTATCCTTACCTACTACACCTTTCCCTATTGTCTCCCAATTTCAATATGAAGCATGCCACATCAACTGTTTTTGGAATGTTCGTAAAAAATTTGGTGGCTTTAGCATTATTCTTAAAACAATATATTAAAATCTCATTGCTGCCTAACTTTAAGACAATAATGTATTAAAAGCAAAAGGCATTAAAAATACAAATGCACTGTCACAAATTTTGATTGAATTCGACTGTGTCCCTGCAGCGTTAGTGAAGTTTCACCAACAACCTCCCTTTGGGTTGGCAGAAGAGCCTATATAAAGTTTGACTACCATGTGAATAACATAAATGGGTCGGATTGAGGCAGAAGTAGCGAAATGTGGCCCAGGAAAAGAAGAAGAAATTTCCTTACGTGTGTCTATAGTGATGTGGGGAAAGGGGGAAATTACCAAATTATTGACTCCAACAAAGGCTGATGCCAAAATTAGTTAATGACGCCTAATAAGTAAAAAGCAAAAAGAGCTAGGACTTATTAGCTCAACCAAATATTTTTAGTTAATGTTTTCAACGAAAATGTGCACAATTTAAAAAGAGTTTTGAACCTTTAGGTCGAAAAAGTATATCCTATTTTAGGTGTTTGATTTTTTCCTCTTATGAATTGGTGGAACCTATTAATTGTGAGTCACATCATCTATTAAGAAGAACAACGTGCACAAAAAACATAATGCATTGTGAGTCGCATCAACTATTAAGAAGAATATAGTACACAAAAAGCATAATGTATTTTCTGCTTTACTTACCTTAGAAGTTCAATGTATATATGCCTTTCAAGTCAGTGTCCACCATTAATGAATGTACCACATTCGGCAACCAATTCAGTCCCAAATAGTAGTAATTGCTAGTAAATGCTACGAAATAGTGACAGCATTTCAAATCTTATTAGTGGATCATTTAATTGTAGTAATGTAGATAGTCAAGGATTGATGACCTCAGTTTCATGGAGGTCTTGCTGTAAGCCTGAATCCTCAAGGTAGTGTCCTACGTACCCTAATTAATAGCCTTGACTTAACTGGGAAATTATCTGCATAATGATCAGACGAAGGTCTAGGCTAGGTCAAGATAAACTCAACCAGCCTATGTGGTTCACAACTCGAATGGAGTGTATGAGATGCCACCGAGGAGGCCACCCATGATTATCTCCTTACAATTTTTTTGTCGGTAGATTAACACCTTTTTTCTTTTTCTTTTTCTGGATCCATGAATATTGGCTAATTCTATTCAATTGCAAAGGCCAAATTCTAGCTTGAAAAGCTGATGGAAATGGAGTCATAAGTTTATTCAACAACTTAATAGTAAATTGATATGGATTATAAATTCATTAGACTTATTGATACAACAAACTTCATAATTTTTTTTACAATTATTGAAGTGACAAATTATGATGAGTGTGCAATAAAACTATAAAAGTGATACTAGAGTTGGTTCTTAGGATTTTTAGGCTATTGACTTGAATATCTTCTCGTAATGTGCTTTCTCACATGTAAAACCTAATTCATCTTTCAGGTGTTTAAAATGGAGTGAATTTAATGGTACAAGTTTGATAATTAACAAATTTGAATGTGAGCATTTTTTTTTTTTTTTTTGAGATAGAAATCATACTCTAACATAATCAAAGTATATGTATATGAAGCTCCCTTTTGAAAATTTAAACTCCGCTCCTTGCTCCCTCGACCCACAAACACTTGTACTTGTAAAGTAATCATCATACCAAGGGTATACAATGGTCAATTTTAATGTGAATTATTGTCAAGTTAAGATGTTAAATTAATACTTTAACCTCCCACAAGTGCCAAATTAAGACAAAGACAACCCCAAACTACACATCAATCTAGCAATAGTATATAGTATTCTTAAAAGCTTCTACTTGATTTTTCCCTTATTAATTAATTAATCTAAGGGCAAGCCCAATTTCACACTCAGTTTCAAAATTGGTAGAAGTAGTTAATTGTGAGTGGTAGATATTTATTTTCATATGAACACACTACTTCAGCAAGTTGTAAATTGAGTGTATCCTAAACTTAGTGTTTATTATTTATCCTAAAATTGACTTATTTTTAATCCAACATGGAAGGCTCTTATAGGTTTTTTTTTTTTTTTTAATATTTATTTTAATGTATTTTTTAAAATACAACTGCACTTTTATCAAGTTTAAGTAAAATACTAATCCAGTCACATTTATTACATCTTCAACTTTTGAAAAATGTTCTTATTAGAAAAGATTGAAATCTAGTATAATAGTAATTGTTTTTCAAAGACTATCATTGAAAGTTAAAAGGTTCACTTTACCTTTTAACTTTAGCTCTATCCAATTGAGCCTCCTTTTGTACCACATAGGGCATCATCCCTATCGGCTCTATCCCAACTAGGCCTATCCATGGGTCGGGTTAGGTCAGTTTCGGACCCAACTCGGACTTGACCTGCCAACGTCGGGTGGAGGGCGGAGGAACCCAAAATCGACCGCCAAAAAAATCGGTCAAGTCAATTTCAGGTGAGGGGTGAGCGTTGGTCGGTTCGGTCGGTCGCTGGAATTAAAAAAAAAAAGTTGCTAAAATCTGGAAAATTTCGCCGGAATCTGGAAAAAGCCACCGGAATCTGCATTTTTTCACCAAAATCTGCATTTTTTTTGCTAAAAATTGTTGGGATTTGGCTGGATCTGGCTAAATCCCACTAGATCTAGCTGGATCTGGTTGGATCTAGCTTCTTTTTGCAAGATTTGGCTAGATTTTTCAATAGCTCCGATCGGGTTCGGGTTACTCGGGTTTTGGAGAAGCAAACCCACCACTCAACCCGTCGGTGTTAGTTCTTGAGAACAGAAACCCTTCGCCGACTGACTGGACCTTCAATTCGGGCTGGAATCGGGTTAGTGTTGGGTGGTTTTGCCGGGTTGTCGGGCTCTGTTCTGGTCTAGACAGCCCTAATCCCCAACTTAGGCCCTTGTTAATGCTAATCAACTAGTTCGCCTTATCCTTCTTCTCTTCTTCAATAAATTATCCTTATTTACCCAAAAATTAATAAAGTCAAAAGCGCAACCACACTTATCAAAAAAAAAAAAAATAGCGCAACCACAAGGCCCACCTTCTGTTTCCACTCCTCCCATCCCCAAGACCAACAAAAGAAAGATCTCTATATGATACTACTCTCTCTCGTTCCCAATTCCCAATTCTGCCTACTTCAAAATATTTCATCGTGACATTGATATACTGATATAGGTGCTTCACATATCAAAAAATAACTTCTTTTTTTGAGAAGACAAAAAATATCTTCTTTATGAATATTTGTATGCATCTCTCGCTGTTTTCTTGAACAAGGTGGTATTATTCTTGGTGGGTCTTTGTTACTTTTTTGTGGGATTTTAGGTTTTATTTGTGTGTTTTTGGTTCTTACTTCACTACACTCTATTTGTTTGAAAAGAAAAAGAATAAATAGCATGCGTTGCAAGTGGGTTATCAATGGATCATAAAAATGTCTTCCATTCTCTATTTTATGTTGGAAGTATAGTTTGGAAAATTGTCCAAATTGGTTAACAAAGTTACAAAGTAATATCAATAATATATCAATAAAAAAAGATATGCTCAAATTAACTTCTAAGCAAAATAAACAAGTGCAAAAGTGTATAAAATTAAGGATTAAGTAAAACTTACTGCTGAGGCTTGGAACTAAATCCGCTGTCCTTAAGAAGCGATTTCGCCCCCACTGGAATGAATTCATTGGTGCAAATGGCTCACACGATCGCTCTCTAGAATACAATGGCAACTCTGTTAATGTATACTCACAAACAGAGTTTCGAACTTGTCACAAATGCCCAAGAGAAAATTTTCAAGAAAAACAGAGATGCTAAAGTTTCAAAGTAATATTTGTTTTATTGTTTTTTAACTAATATCATATATGCAGAATTTTTAATAGTCTTAGAACTCTAAAAAAGGAAGTAGCTAAAGATGATTAGAGTGAAAAAGGAGAGGCAAAAACAAAGGAATTGATGCCGCAAGCTGCTAAGTATTTTTTGCAAAACAAGAGAAGGTGCAGCTGACTATTTTTCTAAGAAAATATGGGATGATTGAGGATTTTGTTTCTGCCAAAAATTCCTACGCTAGCCAAGAAAAATTCTAAAGCATGGGCTTGAATATTATGGGCTTAAGCTTTGAACATACCCAACATTTTATTGGGTTGCATGCAGTATGCGGTTCTAAGTTCTAATTACTTGATGGGTCTTCTCTTGCTTGCCTTTGTAAGTTTGGTACTGATAGGTATAGTCGAAGAACCTCGTTTAACCACCCCATCTGCATTAAATTGTACGGTTTGTAAGATTCCGACATGATACAGTAAAAAATAAAACTATAAAAATAACATTGTAGGCTGTAGCACTAAGGTTGACCTTGTCACCGTGTAGGACCTTCACTATGCATTCATGTTTTCTTTAAGAGCACGTTTGGTACATTGTAATGGTGATTACATAGGAATAGAAATAAGTATTACAAGGAATAAAAGAAGTTATAATAGAATAATTATTACTATTCACTTGTTTGGTGACAACAAAATAAAGATGTTGAAGTGAAAGCCCAGTTAAATTAAATTTCCTTAAATACCCTTCTTTTTTAAATTTATATTTACAATTTTTGTGGTTCTACCTTTAACATTTTATGAAGTACAAATTAAATAATTTTACAATTAATACATGTGTTGTTTGTTCAAAATTAATATCTACATAAATGTTAAAAACAAAAATGATTGAGAGGAAAAAGCTCATGATCCAAAAAAGAAATGGAAAATATCCCCATAAAAAATGGAAAATATCAATTAATATAATTTTTTTATTAATATTAATATTAAAAAGAAATGGCAAATATCCCCAACTCTCGTGGATTGTAATATTGTTTTCTGATTTGGACCTTCATTTGTACTTCATTGTTTTCATTCTGTAATAAAATACCCAGTTTTGTCGAATTCAAAAAAAAAAAAAAAAAGAAACTACTGTCAATTGTGAAACTACAATCCTTCAATTCCATAATCATCTATTAATATCCCAAGGACTAGCAAGGTATCAATACTTGTTGAAGGTGTTTGCTAGAGAAATATAGCAGCAAAAAAGGGACCTACCTAATTGTTGTTTGTGGGTCTTGAAAGTTCAATATGTGTATAACACACCCTTGAACATTTAGACCCCCAATTTACAAATTGCCAATTCAACTTTAATGTCAAACAATTAATGTGCGGAATATGAACACAAGCTTAACACATAATTGATAAATAATTTAAACCAAATGAAATCACATTCACAACAGAAATTAAATGGCAAAAAATTAAAGGAAGAGAGATGCAAACACAAGGACAACACATGATGTGTTATCGAAGAGGAAACCGAAGCCCTCGACGTAAAACCTCTTCGCTACCCTCCAAGCGGTAAGTAATCCACTAGAAAATGTAGTTGGGATACATGAACAGCAATAGACCCTCTAAGCCTATCTACCCAATGTACCTAAGCCCTCCAAGCTTCTTGCTCCAACGAGGTTACGCCGAACCTATTTCTTTTCTAGCTTCCCTGCTTCCGCTACTTGACCATAGCATCAACCAATGTGAAATTGGTTCCTTCCTAATTGCTTCCCAAAGCACCAAACAGCCCTCTCACAGAAATGGATATGGTGAGAAAAGGTTTTGATAATAAGCCTCTCAAGGATTTGACAATGGAGAGGAAGAGAGTAGAGGAATTTGAAGAGTCTCTTAGGTAAAGATTGTGGATGAGTCAATCTTGTTTTTCTCTAGGGTTTCTCTCTCAAAATTCTCTCTGGAAGCTCTCTCAAAATCGTGGGTATAAGGGTATATATATAGTAGGGTGAGAAGAAATGTGAAAAGTCATTTTTTCTCAAACATGGTGTTTTGGCGACTTGACCTCGCAACTGGGTTGAGTCGTGAGTTCAAGCCGCAAGCAAACGGCTTGGCCAGCCTAGGACTTTTGTCCTGTAGTGCAACAGCTGGCGCGACTCTTCAGCTTCTGGCATACTTGGCATATGTGCAACATTCTGGCGGCTTGCAAGCCGCCAGCCACCCGCGAAATCTAGCTGCGAGTCCCTGTTTCTTTACACAATCTTGAGCAATTCTTCACACTCTCTCACACACTACCCTTACATGATTCCCACCTAAATACAGGGTTACTAATTGCTAAAATACAAGCAAATTTGGTACGGAATAAAATCAACAAGATGGTTGATTAAATTCAACCTTACAGGTCTAAATCTAACATGGCGCAGAGAGAGAGAGAGAGAGAGAGCCAAGAAGATTTTAGGAATTTTAAATTTGCAGGGTTAAGGAATAGAGATTACATAGCTTTTTAAAAGAATAATTATTCCTCATTTTAAAGAATAGTCATTCTTTTATGAATAGCTATTCTCTGCAACAAAACACAACCAAACAACTAAATACCTATTCCCCATAAATAGCTATTTCATTACAGAGTCTATTACAGTGTACCAAATGTACCATAATTCTTTTGAAATGACATGTTCTCTCTAATTTAATATTGAATTAACTAAAGTACAATTTCTTAATATTAAGTATTGTACTTTCACTTCTTAAATTAAATTCAGACATATGATTGTATTAATTAACATAATACTAGTATAAGGAAAAATTTTAGGAACTCTTAGAGTATGGAGAAATTTAGGAATTAATTAATATAGTACAAGGAAAATTTTGTAGGTACTCTTATAGTAGGGAAAAATTTAGGAATGACATTTTTACCTTACCCTGCTTGACCCGCCCTGCAAAGATAGTGGGGCGGGGATGGGATAAGATTTTGGTTCCGCATCATAGAGAGGGGATGGGGTAAGACAAAATCATGCGAGGTAGGGATGAAGATCCCATCCTTCAACCCTGCACTGCTCAATTGCCATCCTTAGAGAAATTGTGCTCCTTTCTCTCATATTCGTGGTGGACTTTACCATAAATTTAATTAGTGGACCCCATTATGAATGTGAGAGGAGGATACATCATTCTTCGTGTTCCGGGTGGAGTAGCTAAGAATTACTTCTAGTATAAACAAAATTATCTTCCAAAGGATATACTTAAAATCACTAATGTAACTCATTGACTAATGTACTTACATAGTTGAAATCAACTAGGGAAATTAAGTAACCATGTTTAAGTTATCTCTGTCAATTTTATACTTAACTGTTGAAGTTGATATATAGAAAATTAAAAGAACAAGACCGGAGAAAAATCAAACAAAATCCATACCAAAAAAAAAAAGGAAATAACATGAATTTTTTTTTTTTGGGTGAAAAGACGATTCATTAAAAAGAACTAAGAAAAAACAGGTTCAAGACAAATCCTATTAAAGTACATCCCATTGAGATCATAAACATCAACTATATCCATTGGCGGATTATTAAAAGAAAAAAAAAAAATCAACATCTAAATTAAAACTCATCTTAGCAAAACTATCCACACATCTGTTGACGGAAGCAGCGTGTAATACGTATCTGCGGTATGCGGGAAGCCGCAGGTAGGCCTCCATCTATCCATAGTGGAGGTACCCAGTAGAAAAGGCACAGTGTAACTGGAAAATAGTACTAAAATTTTATGGACGGTCCAGCCATTAGGGTGATGCCAAGTGTGAAGATAGGACGTGTGGGAGTGGATAGTGGTACTGTGAATTAGTGATGAAGCCCAAGGGCCAAGTGAGTCCAGAACATTATATCAAACTTGTGCTGCCTCACGCATGGGTTAATTACCTGGAACATTTATTTAGCCTACATTCATGACCTATAATTAGCACCTATTTACAAAGGTTGGTACTTGATGAGCGTTGCAACCCAATTACTTACACCGCCTTATATAAGGTCAGGGACGACACAAAATTTTAAACTAGCGGGAGTTAGAATATAAAAAAAAAAAAAAAAAATTTCAAATAGACATTCATATAAAATTAAAAATTTATAAATACACAAATTCGTTGTTTTTAAATACATTATGATGAAATTATTTATCAACAAAGACAAAAACAAAAACAAAATAATGCTTTTTTTTTAATTACTAGATTGGTTAGGATTTTTTTTTTTTTTTGTTTAAGTTAGAACGGTCACAGTAATAGTGCTAAAAGTTTTTAGTACCTCAAAAAACTATTTTATATATTTTATCACTTTACTTTACAATACTCGATGTCAAATGTTCTATTTTTTTTTTTTTTTATCACTTTACTTAAAATAATATACACAACTCATTAAAATAATGAAGGAAAAGAGAGAATTTGAGTTTTTTAATTGAAGAAAGAGATATAATCTTAATAAAATATTGTATTTTATTTTTAACAACTGGTTACAGTCAATTGGTATTTATTACAGTTTACTGTAATTGCAAAAAATTTAGCTTTAACTTCTTCAATAACACATGATTTTTTGGTTATTTGGTGTTAAAATAGTTTTTTTTAAATCTAAAATACAATCATCATTGTGAATGTTTTTGTTAAGTTTTTGGATTAGATAATTGCTATTTGGATGAGGCTAGCTAGGTTTATTAAGGAAATTAAAGAAGGTCCAACTAAAAAAATAAAATATATATAATAACTATAAAAAATAAAAAATTGGACCCAGGGGGCCCGGGCCTGGGCCCCACCTGGGTCCGTCCCTGTATAAGGCCCAAACTAAAACATAGGCCAAAAAGGTCCAAAATAAAATGGGGGCAAAACATGAGGCCATGACCACAACACAATTACACATGATAGCTTTCATCCCACAACAAAAGCATCGGTGAAAATCATAGCAAATAAAAAATAGAGTCAGGAGAGTATTCTTAGAAAGTGTTATCACTGCATAAAGAAAATAACTTAGCTGAATAACAAGCTTGTCATGCACCAATATGATAAGTTTCTCTCTCCCACAAATTACATCCTCCCTGATTCCCAAAGCTCATTTCAGCAAAGGCCAATCTCATGTTTCAAATCTCACAGTTTTGTGCTCACAAGACAATAAAGTTATAAGAAATGAAGCTGGGAGCTTTTTGGCCCAACATATTATGTGGAACACATATTCAACTTTCTACTTTAACATAAATTTTTTTTGGGGTACATTTTTGCATTTGCTGATACCTTGTTGAGTTCGTTAACATTTGTTTCCTTATTTTTTTTGTTTTGTGCCAATGCTATATTTTTGTTAAACTTTGAAATCGTGACTTCACATCATGACTTGAAGTCATGATTCCAGCTGCTTTTGGGGGTGTATGGGTAAAACTATGCAATTTTTTTTTTTTTTTTGATAATAAACACTACTCATATTAAAATGTAAGGGCTTTGATGGGCAATTGGATCATTTAGCATTCATCTAGTAAGAGCCAAAATGTTTTTATTTTCAAAATAATGTGAAAACAATTTTTAGATAATTAGGTTGGAAAATAGTTTTTGAGAACACATCATGCAAAAATCATTGCACACATTGTGGAATATTTGGCTCCATAATCCAACAATTGTGAAATTGAGTGTAGGTTTGGGTGTGATAGTAAGTGCTTCATCTATATATATATATATATATATAACTGAAACCTCTGAAACTCTCACAATTTTCCACGTTAGCATTTAATTTTTTTTTTTTGGCAAAAATGCAAAACTGACCTTCTAACTTTTACATTTTTTTCATTTCAGTCCTCTAACTTTCAATTTTTGTCAATTCAAGGCTCCATTATTGTTGCCGTTAAACCCACCAAACGACGCCTTTTTTTTTTTTTTTTCGAAATTAAAAGAAAATTTTGAAAAAAAAAAGAAGAAGAAGAAGAAGAAGAAGAAGAAGAAGAAGAAGAAAACATTAAGGGGAATGACTTCCCCTGAATTAAAAAAAAAAAAAAAAAAAAAAAAAAAAAAGATTCAAATCCCTAACTTTGAGAGAGAGACAGACTGAGTTCATGGTGAGGAACCTCGCCGTCCCTGCTCGCCGTGTAAACCACCACCACCCTCGCTACTCTACCTTGATTGAATCGGTAATGGGTGTGCTCTGCTCTACATGTGGCTGAAAAGAATGTCATGTCTTTCATGCTTGAGATCTCAATATCTATATCTCATTTTGTCTAAATAGTGTCCTGATTTTCTCAGTGTCAAGAAATTTATCTAGCTGGATTTAGTAAAATTTCTGCAGGGGTGAATTCTAGATCACATGGCCAATTTACTTAGAAGGCATTCCTTGGTTTTGCTACTTTTGATGATCTGGCCCCTTCAAAATCAGATCCCCCTTCCCCTTTTTCTCTATTTGGTACATAGATTTTTGTAAGAACTGAATGCACCTGGGAGAGAAGCTCTTGTTGCATCATTGAATAAAATTTGAGGAAGACCCTTAGCCCTAGGAGTTCCATTGAGCACCATATAAGTTTGCTACTAATGTTTATGCCTAAGAATGTTCCTCTCTCTCTCTCTCTCTCTCTCTCTCTCTCTCTCTCTCTCTCTCTCTCTCTCTCTCTCTCTCTCTCTCTCTCTCTCTCTCTCTCTCTCTCACAGTTAGGGATTTGAATCCCTTTTTTGGTTTTGATTCAGGGGAAGGGGAACAAGTCATTCCCCTTAATGTTTTTTTTTTTTTTTTTTTTTTTTTCTAGATTTTTATTTTAATTTCGAATTAAAAAAAAAAAAAAAAAAAAAAAAAAAAAAAAAAAACCCCACATACAAAACGATGTCATTTAGTGGGTTTAACGGCAATAGTAATGAAACCTTGAATTGACAAAAATTGAAAGTTAGAGGACTAAATTGACAAAATTGAAAGTTAGAGGACTGAAATGAAAAAATGTGAAAGTTAGAGGGTAAGTTTTGCATTTTTGCCTTTTTTTTCTTCTATTTTTTAAATTTGATTTAAAAATAAATCTAATTCTTCCCCCCACCAAATACACGTTACAAAACCCGATACCTCTTTAAAACCAAAAAAGGTAAAAATCTCTATTCTCTGCTCACATACTAACATCTCCTTCCCCTAAACCTAAAACTCACCCTTTCCTTCCTCCAAAATCAAAACCCAAAACTCAAATTCTCCCCCCGTTGTCGCCGCCGCTGCCGCCACTACGGATCGCTGCCACCACGGAAAGGCAGCCTACTGAATGATGCAAAATCTCACACAACCAGCGTCACTCCAATCCTATTTAAATCCTCACACAACCACTGTTTCTCTCCAAGTCTCTCGCAACTTTCAATGTTAGATAAGTAACAATTTGAAGTTAGAGTTCAAAATTTCATCAAAGTAAATATTCTAATTTGTTTATAAATTGTCTAAGATCAAGGTTTGCTATCAACTATGGATTTAAACGGTGTTGGCTTCATTGAACCTAGGGAAACGCTATAGAAGATCAAATTCTACATGGGCTTCATCTCTTGGCATTTTAAAGAATGGTTAGTGATGTTTTTATTTTAATTTTAGATTTTCCCCCTTACCTATTCTCTTTATTTGGAGTAAATTTGTGGTTTTTTAAAAAAACTAAAAGAGTCTTAATAAGGGGCAGAGAGAGTCGGAGAGGAAGAGAAAAATCTAAGGGACTTTATAATCAGACTAGAACTTCTCCGAAAACATTACCAGTAAGTTTTTAATTTTGTTCTATTGTTTTTGGCTATTAAGTATGATTTAGGGTTACGTTTGGGAGTGTTTCTTTTGAATGATTAGCATAGATTGATGGGTTTGGAGGCGGTAGTGGAGTTTGCTATTTTCAATTATTGTCTACATTGCTCTCTCTTTCATTTTAGCAAATTCAATCAAAATTGCATCTCCTAACTGTATCTTTTGCGGGAATGCAACCAAGTGTGTTGTTCATAAATCACTGTTGTTTGTTTCTCTTATTTATTTATTTATTTTACTAATCTATTGTTTGGTTTGTTATCCGCTTATCCAATAACACCCTTGATATCCCTGCTTCAGGAGGTATAAAACAATGCAAAAAGCTTGACTCTATTGCAACATGGATAATTTATTACACCTTCTTGACTCTTCAGATACCCAATTGGATCTCACATTGTTGGAGCTCTAATCATGCCTTGCGGTAATTGTTTCTTTTGTTCCATGGTAATATCACTTTGAGATGCTACACTTTACCTTGTCCAATTCTTTACTATTGTCTTTAATGCTGTTAGGACTACTTTGATAAATGCTATAATAATTAGCTTCATCTTCTAAGAAAAATTATGTAACACAAAATTGACTTTTTTTTTTTTTTTTGTAATTGGGTGAAGGGTGAAGACGAATTATGCGACGATTTCTCTGCTTATAACTAGGCAAAAGGAACTCTTTTTGATGGAGAAACTAGGTTGTTCCTCTGTGGTAGTGGTAATTATGCTTTCAATGTCTTACTTTTACTGTTTATGGAGAATAATATTCTAAATTAAAGTTGCTCATTCTTCTTTGGTATGTTTGATTCTTAAGTTTTTTTGCCTGAGATATATGCAATGTTTACTACATATCAGCTTTATAAATGTATTGTTCAATTTCTAGATATCATAATGAAGTGAACCCCATGTTCAGTTTTATAGGAACATTAATGTGAATTATTTTGTTTCACTATGGTGACTCTAAATCAAAATCATATATACTTTTACAGGATAAGATTCAGTCTTTCATTTTGGATTACTAGAGAATCTTTCTCGCTCATAGTGTATATATATGCATATACATAATAGATCTGTTGGCTTGGATCTTCAACAATGCAGCATTTGGCTTCTTTCTATATGTAAATAGTACATAGAACTCTAGGAGAATTTGGTTAGTTAAAGACAGTTTGGGTAAGATTCTACAATGTTTTGTGCTTTTAGAAGTGGTAACTATTACTATAATTTTGAAATTAGTGTGGCTTACTCCACATATCTCTATTTCCACTTAACTAAAAAAAAATTAGTGTTAAGATGATAATCAATCATCAGTTTGTCCAAGAACTGGATGCTAACATTAGAATTTTGGCCATCATTCCCTCATGCAAAGGAGAATACAGTGATATTTTCAGTTCAATATCTTAAGGGAGAAAAAAAAAGATGTTGCTACATCATTTCAAATATTATGATTATTTGATGGTGATATTTTCGCTTTATGGTGTTTTTAAAACAAGATTGCTTTTGAAGCAATTTGTATCTATGTTAATGGTGTATATACTGAGAATTTTAATACTAATGGTATGGAAGATTTATATAAAATCATGACTCTAACTTTTGTTAAGGGCTACAAAAGTAGGAAATGAAAATTATGAGATTCTTCTTTGTAGACAACCATTTGTTCCTGAAGTGAGAAGCCAATGTTTCATTGGAACCATCCTCATAAAAGTATTCAACAGACTTCTCAATTCAACCATAGAACCCTTAAGTATCCCACCCTCAAATGTTTTCCCTTCTCTTGAGATGCTATATAAAATGTCTCAAAAATCTGCATTGCACATTGTTTTGAATAACTTTCTGCATTGTTTTTAAATAATGTTTTGTAAACCAATTTTTTGTTTCGTATGTCAAGTTCTATAAAGGAAACAATTTGAGTTTGTTTGTGTTGATTGAAAAATTCTGATTCTTTAGAGATAGTGAGTGATTTCATTTCATTCATCAACTGATTAGTACCAAACTATTTCTCAGAAACTTTGCCACAACAATATTTTAGTAAAAAATTTGTAGTTTATTCCTCTCTTTATTTGTTTGCATTGATTGAAAATTTTTGGAATTTTTAGCATAAAATTTCTGGAACACACTAGAATTTCAATCTCTATCTCTCTTCTTCTAATTTTAGATTCTCCTTCCCGGCCTCAGTATAAGACCATTCTTTTTCATTAATTGGGTGAGATTACCTGCAAATCTGAATTAGGTTTATAATTTTTCCTATTCTTTTTCCTTTTAAAAAACAATTCGATGAATTCAAAGATGTTGATCAAGTGTGTTGTGATGGTTGTAATGTTTGGGTGCATGCCGAGTGTGAGAATATTTCCAACAAACTTTTCAAGGTGTGTTTAATATACTTGATTTATGAATTGTGATGTCAATTTCTGTTCTTGTCATATATGTGTTTATTCACTGACTTGTGTATGGTTTAAAGGATCTAGAGAATGTAGATTACTATTGCGCAGATTGTAAAGCAAAGTCTAATTATGAGTCATAGCTTCAGAAAAATGCCAGCCAAATGTGAAGTATGTTTGTCCTATTTTTGTGTGTGTGTGCAATTCTTTTTCCTCTAGTTGATTTTTGGGGCAATTGTATATTTGACTTTATAGACTAAGGAGTTTATCATCAGGTTTTAAGCCTAATTTTGTGACAATTTTTGAAGTAGGTCTTTAGAAAATAGTGGACAAAATGTTCTGCCTGAAAATGTAGCTATGGTGTGCAATGGCATGGAAGGAACATATATTCCAAACCTTCATATGTAAGCCTTGAACTCATTTCTAAATATTACATGTACATTGACATATTTTTCTTTAATATTCTTGTAGGACCTTTATGCACTCCTTTCTCACCACCACATTCATTTTCTTCTTATGCGATCCTTACAACAACTTTCTATTTGTTTTGTTGAAGGATTCATTAAGATACTTCTTTATTATTTTATTTTCCTCCCATCTTAGAGTTATGTGCAAGTGCAATTCATGTGGGTCAAAGAAGTATACACCTAAAAGATCAAACTCTACCTGAATTGTTATTAGGAATTTTCAGTTTTTGGGTTTCGTTACTTTTTTATTTTTCAATTAGGTGACACTCTCCATATCTACATAAAGAGGCCAGTATTTTCTTTTAGGCCCTTTTGTTTTTGTCAATCTTTACACCAATCTGGACAATTCCATTAAGACAAAGAAACCAATGATTTTTCATAGTTATCAGAAGGACAAGATCAAGGACTCATGTTGAAGGTCAAGCAAGTTTGGATTGTAGCTGTTGACTTAGGCAAAGAGGCAGAGTATCAGAACAAAGCAATGGAAGAATTGTAGCTGTGATTATATAAACGACAGTGTTTATATTTAAAACAGCTATACTACCTATACTTTAGGATTAGTTTAATTCATAGCTATTATTTATATACACATTGATTAATCTGATTGGTTGTAGAGGCTAGATCCATATATTGTGTAGTTAGTAAGAAGTTAGTTACTCTCAGACTTTGTGTAAATACTTGATGTACTTTTATTTTCTTTCAATGCAATATAGAATTCTCTCATCAAATTTTCATAATAATTACTTTGTTGTCTCAAATGACATAGTGCCTCAATGAAAGAGCTAGCAAGATGCTCTAAAATATTGGCACCTGAAAAGCTCAAAATTCCATTTTCGACAATTTTGAGTCTAATCTTAGGAACAAACTCTGGCAGCCATGGTACGATTCCACCGTGTAGGTTAACCCTATAAGAACTTTCCCGTGTCTCGCACGGGTTACTGACTAGTTAATTTAGTGATTTTTTTTTTTTTTGGGAACAAAATTGGGATTTTAGGGTTTCTTTCGGTCCAACATGAGAGACCTTCCCCTTTAGGATTGGAATTCTATACTATATACAAGTATACTTTAGACATTTTCATTTGTTTTTTGGTTGATACTTTAGAACTTACTTATCTTCTACTGCAGTATTCTTGAAACTCAAACCCAACATCTGAACATGTTTAACCGTAAAGTAAAACTGTCAAGAAGAAAACACTTCTCTATGAATATTTTGGGAAACTAGTCTTGTGGTCGTGGCCTTGTATTATGTGTTTCTTGTTATTAACTAATTTAATTTTTCTTGATATTTATATTTACATATTATATATACGGGCTACTTTTGATTTGTATGGCATCCTAATTATATTTGAACCAAATTAACATAATATATTTGTTTATATACCAAATTGTCATGTACACCTAAAAAATTTAGAATTTTTTTTGTTAATAAAGTTTTAGATTCTTGTGTTAGCTTGATTCACCATCATGTGAACTGTGATGGGCTATTCTAGGGCAAAATAATGGCAAAATTTAGCCTAATCACTACCAGAGAAGTTTTAGAAACCGTAGTCCATAGTCTAGGGCAAAATAATGGCAAAACATGAGAATATCCAATTTGAATATTCTTCAATCAATACCCTTTGATGGTATTGATTATTAATTAAAGCCATTATAAAAATATCAATCACTTGAAAATAAATCATCTACCTCAAAAAAAGAAACAAGAAAATTAATCTTTAATAAATTGACTACAATCACAAATATTTTTTGTGTTATTATTATTTTCAAGTTTTAAGTCAAAGGTTACAAATTCTGAACCTACCTGAAAATGTACCCTATAGCTTGTTTAGACATCATCCATTTATTTTCTTATCATTTTCCTCCCTATAAAACTACTAAACAACAAAACCTTGTTAAAAAAAATCCCTCAACATCCATCCAAAATCATTGCAAACTCTCAACATTATTAGTTGTCAAATTGAAATGCCATTATCCATCTGTAACTTTTTGCATTTTAAAACCAAAATCTGACTGGTGCACTTACAACACAAAGAGTAATAGTTCTTTCTAAGAAGCTAATAATTTATACTAGTCTTGTCATAAATGCTTTGCAGATGTGGTTTTTTTTTTGGTCTAGTGTCATAATTTTTCTTTTAATTTTTGCTTTGGTTAAGTTTGTTTTGAAGACATGGATAGAGTGTTCTATTTTATAGGCATTTTAAGTAGAGTTAGAGATGTATTTTTACCGAGTTGTCCTCAAGTTTTATTACTGTTAAACGTAAGATTTAGGGGTAGGGGTATTTCTGAATCACATAAAAATCCAGTCCAAATGGAGGAAGCTCTCTAAATAGTAGTATAGAAGAAGATTCTCCTATTTGAACTAGATTTTTATGTGGTTCAAAAATACCCATAAATTCTAGGTTTAACAAGGAAAAAACTTGAGGACAACTCGGTAAAAATATATTGACAACTTTACTTAAAATGCTTACAAAATATGACACTCTCCTCCTAATCTATGTCTTCAAAACAAACTTATCAAAAAAAAAAATTAAAAGGAAAATTATGACACTAAAAAAAAAAAAAAAACTTCATCACAGGCACAAAACACATGTGATAAGGGGTAGTAGTTCAATAATATCCATAATCCATTACTTTGTTCCTTATTGATTCGAATACTGAAATAAAATCATAAATGTTAGATATACTCAATATAGATCTAAGAAGTAAGAACAATATTTATGTTTCAAAAAATTGTATAAAAAAATATACCACTAAAATTAAAATGTTTTAAAAAACTCACTATTTTCTTCTAAAAAAACATGTTGTATAAAATATTTTCCAAATATTAATCTTGAAAGTAAACCTTTCCTTTAAAAAAAAAAATTCAAGTTTTAGGTTTTTTTTTTATTATAAAAAACTTATTTTTAAAAAACCTGTGGAAATATGATATTTGTTTTTTCTTTTCTTTTTTTTTTTATTTAAAAAAAAAACTCTAAAATTGTTTCCACATAATCTAGTAGAAGGAAAAGTGGAAAACAACCGAATAATAGATGTCCTCATAGAAAAAATAATTTTTTAAAAAAAGTAATAACAAGATGCTCTAAAAAAAATAAAGGAAAAATGAAAAAGAAACAAAACCAAACCAAAACACAGACAAAGCAAAAACAACAAAAGCAGAAAATACAATTCTCATTAGGGTTAGGGTTTCAAAGTCCAATCATAAATTTTTTTTTTTCCCATCTGAATCCCCAAATTGTCACAAATGCGACGCAATTGCTGCCACATTTCCTTAGCATTCGTGCTGAAATTGTTGAATTTCCTTCAAGCTTTCGTTGGGGTTTCGATCATAGTCTACTCAGTATGGATGCTCAACCAGTGGAATCATCACATTCCCATATCACCACCATCGCCACCAGCACCTTCAGCTCCATCTCCATCTTCATCTTCTTTATCCCTTTTCTTCGATTCTAGTTCTGACCCAGCTAGGGGTTTCAAACTCGAGGTCGAGGCCGAGGCCGATATGGTTTCCGGATTCGATGGCGGGTTCGGGTTTGAGACCGATTTCACTTCCTTTCAGCTTCCCGCTCCTTGGTAATTCATTTTTGAATTTGGGTATTTGATGTTTGACCCAGAATTATAGTTTTGGAAACTATTTTCATTTTGTATTGGGTATTTAAATTTTTATCAGAAATAGAATATTGGGTATTAAATGAAGTTGGTATGGGTGTCTTACATTTAATGCTGTAACTATCAGTATGTCCAGCTTCTTATGGTAATTTCATTGTGCTAGAAATCAGGGAAACGAATTGATTAGCTTGAAACTTTTAGCATTTCCTTTTAGAGTGATGCTATATACTATGGGAAATGTTGACAATGTTAATGAACCATTTTAGGAAAATTTTCATGGAAAAAAAAAATTTAGTGTTTTCACAGCTTTTTTTTTTTTTTTTCATAAAAGTGTTGTCAAAACTTTCTTAAAATGGTTTATTAACAATTGCCCTGACTGCATCCAATCATATTTCAGAACATTAGTTTGTAAGCTTTTTGGAGTAGCTAGCTTTAACTTTTCCTTTTATTTTTAAAATTAGATACCATTTTCCGAATGCTTGCTATTGTAGATATTTTGGGGTTTTCTTTATTTTTGTCGGAATTAAAATTGTATGTGTTTTGCTTGTGAGAGTGTTTATTGAAGTATGGGTGGTGTTGTGTGTTGTACTAGCATTTTGGTGGTTTTTGTGATTCACAAATACAAGTCTAGAAATTTGGTGGGACCCCTTTAATATATGATGGTTGTAATAAATGTGGTGATTTTATACTGGGATTTCACTGCTAGTTACCGTTCACTGTGTTAGTGATTCAACTAGGCAGTGTATTCTTCCTTGGAATTAAAATTTGGTGCTTCGTTTTTTTGTGGTAGGTTCATCTACTCTTTGATGGGAGTGGGCATTCTCTTGTGTTGCCTAACTCTCGTAGGTTGCATTGCAGCTGAAGTAATACATGGCTGCTGCCTGTGTTTTGTATCCTTCAACTCTATGTATTTTCTTTGTCCAGCTTATTTTGGTTAAAAAATTAATCTTCTTATGTTCCAAGTTGTGAACTAAACTCGTTTTGATCATTGAACTTGATGCAAGTGTAGTATGTGTGCCTTTGAGCACTTACTTTTGTGGTTTTTGCTAGTAAAGCCTATTTCTTGTGTCTTTCCCTTTAACCTTTTGAAAATTTTAGTATACTGTCCTCATCACTGTACTCATACTACTAGAAGCGGCTTTGGTGGCATTTATTGCGATTGATCGTCAATGGGAAAAGGTGATTTTTTTTTTTTTAAATAAATTTAAAAAGCATTAGCTATGTGTAGGTGCATAGTGCATTGGCTTCATCTGGCATGCTTAATGGTAAATAATAATAAAATATGTTTACTACCTTTACAGGATCTTCCATTTGATCCGACTGGTGAACTTAAGAGCCTTCGATCCTTCGTTGATGAAAATATTGATATCTGTAAATGGGTTGGTATTGCTGTGGTTATAATTCAGGTATGTTCTCCACTCTAAGGATGGCATTTGTCAATCTGTCTTTAATTTCTTGGAAACAGATTGAGAAATCAATCTTTCACATGCTCATAGAACATGTAGTTCATTAATCAAGGATTTAGGAATCAATTTTTGCCAATTGTAGCTCAGAAGTATTTCAGTGTTTTCTCTCTCATAATTTATAGCTGTACTCTAAGATAGAATAGATCCACTAACTTTAGTAAATGCATGAGCCTGATTGATAAGAATCATATTTAGTAATTAATTGATGGTATATTGATGAAACAAAAATCTAGAATGATGGAATATTTTCCTATCATGTTTGTATTGTGTGACACTTACTATTGATTTATATTTATGATTTTTATTGCATGGTTATGGAGACTAAGACCTATTGTCAATTGAAGGAGTTCCATGGTAAGCGTATTGTGTGATGTACTCTTGCATCATGGCAGCAATACTCTCAAATTTGTAGAGTATTGCATGGTGCCATAGTCAACTAATATAAGCACATGAAGATTATCATGGCCGTTCTTTGTCTATTGGTTAGGTGGTAATGGTGTGGAGGTGGGTTGAGGTAGTTCTTATGTTTAAAGCTTATCATTGAAATTTGAACTCCTAATTTCTGAAGACAATGAAAATAAACTTCAGACTACAAAAAAGAAAAGGCTTATCAATCAGAAAGTTATTGCTATATTCTAAAAGATAATTTTTCTTTTGTGTCTGACTAAAAAATCTTGTTATTAGATAGAAGCATGAGTAAGAATGTAAACAGATGATGCTTTTGGAGTAAATGTGTACAAAAAACTTCTGTCTGAACATTCAAAGAACATTTTATGCTGTTTCGAGATGCAGTGATTGACTTTTCCTGTTGTTTTTATTGCTCTATTTATAAGTTAATACAGCAGCTACTGACTCAAGAAAGAGAGAAAAAAAATGAAAATATTAAAAACAAAACAAATCGTATGAACTCTGTCTTCTACTTTGGTGATTATTTCTTAATGGTGCCATCTTACAAAAAAACCATTATGGACAAAGTATCATCTCATTTCCTGTACCCAACTGCAAAGCATGGTATACTGGATTCCGGTTGGCATTTAATGTAAATATCTTGAGGGAACAGCAATTCTTCCTTTGAATGATGACTCCTGAACATCCATCTGTGTTAGCGTTGAAAGATCCTTAGGTTCTAGAATTTGATTGCTTTGGAATGCGTCCTTAAGTTTGTTCAACCTGTGCAGACTCTCCCAGCCAGTTATGGAAAAGGTGAATACAATGTTCCAAATTCTAACATTGGTTGGGGCAGATGCATCCAATGGCTCTTTAACCAGGGACTTACGATATCAGTTTAATGTTCAATTTGAAGCTGATAATATCATGGGTTTCTAAGTGTTTTGTAAAGTAGGTGACCTGGTGTAGGTGGATGTTACTCATGTCCCACTTTTTATGATGTTTCTGGAACTGCCTGGAAGCTGAAACCTAAAGATGTAGCCCACCCAATCTTGTCCAATATAGGCTCCAAATAATTATGCAAGGCTTGCAAGCCCTCTAAACTTGTTTTCTCTGGATATTAATCTTAATTGATTTTGAAAGTGTTCACATTTTCATTGCAATCAGTTTATATCCCTTTCAAACCCCAGAATGTTTTATGGAAGGTGACAGCCTCTTGATGAACTGCTAGATATCCTTGCTGGATGAAACAATGGAATCTGACCGTAATAAATGGAAAGTGGAATGAAAGGCTACTCATCAATGTTTGTTGAACTTGTGGAGCTCTTCTCACAATACAGAAACTCAGACATTAACTAAACCTCCTTTAAGTTCAATTTGAGGATAAAGTTTAGGAACCATGGAAGAAGGAATTTACGTAAATGAGTGTCTAGGATTAAGGGACCAAATTTTAGTTGAAGTATTATTGTTTTAAGATCTACTAGTGACATTCAATAGAGATGAGATATTAACAGCTCATACACTAAGGAGTTTAAAGGAATGAAAAAGTTGTCAATTTCTAAATAAATTGATGAAAATGAGAATCCAAATCTTATATGCATGGTGTGTAAAAAGAATTGGTAGTGAAAATGCTTCTTTATTTTGACTACATTATTAAGGGAAAGCAAATTATTGAAAGCAAATATAGATGGCCGTGACTGAACTTCACACCACATGAAAGAATTTTCTTGCAAATTCTTTTCATGTTTATGAAAGTATCTATTAAGGACAAGGTTTTGCTACAAACCAGTATAGAGAAATCTCCTCCAACCCACCACGTGGCAATGTATTTGACTATCCACGTGTATTATTTAAACAAGTTACATTACTAAATTAGAAAGTCGTGACTAAAAATGCACAAGGATGGTCTTTTGAACTGCCATGTGGGGTGGAGGAAAACTATTTCCATCTAATAAAATTCTATAGTTTCTGTTCTCCAATAAAGATAATTTATTACAGATTTCTACAAAATTGTTGCTTACCAGGTTTCTTTGTATGAGAATAACCACAACCAATGGGGTTGTATAGTGAGCCATTGCAAGTCTATTATATCATCAGTTTATTGGATCTTATTTTTTCCTTATATTTTTCTTGGTAATTATTTCAGGCATTGTCTCTACTATTATCAGTAGTGTTACGAGCCATGGTTTCTACTCAGAGAATTGACTTTGACTCTGAAGATGGCTATGATGGTAGGAGTAGAACTTGGGAGCCCCTGCTAAATTCACAATCAAGCCAACCGTCTGGGACAACCAAGGGTGATGGCAGAGGCACTCAATCGGACATCTGGAGCACACGAATAAGGGAGAAGGTATCTTATTTATGATAGTAGCCTTAAGTTAATCATACATAAGCTTATGACTTTTCTTTGTGATATTAGCTGATCTGAATGTAGGTTTATTTATTTATTTTTTCAATATTTCCCTTTTTGTGACAAATAAAGTTTTGTTCTCAACATTGAAATGGAGTACACCAGATGAATTTGCTACTTTGAATAATTAAGATTTCAGACTGTGGACATGGATCCGAGAAGTATAAATTACAGTAACAGGATCTATTTGAGTCACAATAGGTTGTAACTTAATGTGTCAGGCATCCTGCAGTCTACCTCAATATGTGCAATTCAAAACATTAATGAGTAAACAGTCTAAATGGAATGGCATGAACTTTATCCCAAACATAATATCTAAAATTTGAGGTGGCAATAATCAATTGTTCAATTTTTATGTGGTTTGCATATGTACATGTCTTACTACCAGCTATACTGTCTCAATACATAGATCAATTGACATCCTATGTCCCTACATTTTCTTTATTTCTATTGTATGTTTCTTCTTGGCATGAATTTCAAAATAAACCTATTGATTCTGCTTGATTTTGTTGGACCTGATTGATGGTGATAGATGCTGATTAATGCTATTAAAGGGAATTTTTTTATTGAGTTTTATTTCCATATCTTATGCAATCTCATTATCAGTTTATTTTCTTTCCATGTTAGATGTAAGTTGGAGAGCCTATTAAAAGCTTCTCGGATGATTATTGTAGATAGCTGATCGTAGATTAATGAAATTTTTGTTGGTAGTTTTCTTTGAGTGCTTGGTTGTGATTCCGAGAAAGCCCATGTGGTGATTCCTGGATTCCTATTTTTTATTCCATGCTTAGTGTTGATTCCAACAACCCTAGGCGGTGATTCTTAAATTCTATTTTTTATATTTTCATTGTTAGCGGTGATTCCAAGAAAATGTTATGTGGTGATTACTAGGTTCTATCATTTCTTGTTTGGAGTAATTTTGATTTTGCCTCCTAAAGTTTCAAAATTTTGAATATGTACACCTAGGGTGTGTTTGGATACCGCTTATTTTATTAAAAAATAAAAACTGAAAATACTGTAGTAAAATAATTTTTAAATGTGTGAATAGTGCTGTGAGACCTAGTTTTAAGGTTTTTTTTTCCCCCCCTGAATAAAGTACTTGTGGGTCAACAATGCACGGAACTCACTGGAAAAGCAAAAAAAACGCTCCTCTTCCTACACGGGAACCATAGTGCACGTTCTCAAAAAAAAAAAAAAAAGAAAGGAAAATGCCAAAACGCAGACATTGGCCTTTATCAGCTGTATCCAAATGGGTACCTAGTGTGCATTTGGGATGAGTTAAATTTTTCAGCTTATTTTTGCTACTATTCATGAATCTCATTGCACTTTTTGATGATATTCATAAGTTCCACTACACCTTTGATACTATTCATGGGTTTCATTGTACTATTTAGCTTATTTTTTAACATTTTTTTTACACTTTTAGTAAAAAGTTTTCAATTTCAGCTAAATAAGTTATTCCAAACAGACCTCTAATATTGCTTAGGTTTGGAAAAAAAGCCCTTCTGTGCTGATTTTGTTAATGAAGTGGCTGTTAAGTACCAACTCATCTCAAAATGCTTATAACTACATCATTTTTCCATGTCAGGAATATATATATGTATATATATATATATATTTATATATATATATAGACTTTAACACTAAAATTTTTTAAAATTATTTTTATAAAAAAATCTATTTTCCAATTTTTTCCTTCTGATATTCCCTGCCACTGACTCTTTCACATTTTTCTAGAAAATTAGTATTTTCATTGGAAACAAACACATACACACAAAATAAAAGGTCTACCTCCCTGAATCTCATTTTCAAAAATTAAAATATGATCTTAAAATCAATTATTTCTTTCTTTTTTCTTGTTTGATTAATTTTTTTTACCTTTCCTCTTTCTTTCTCTTTCTCCTCCTCTCATTCTCTAAGAAAATCAAAATTTTCCGCCCAAAAAAAAAACCGCTACTTTGCATAGCTTTGTTTGATTCTTATATCCAAAAATTTCATTAATTATGTTTTATATCCAAAGTGGTCATCATTCTATTTCTTAGACTCAAATTCAAATTAAAAAAAAAGAAAAGAAAAGAACATAAACACTTTGCTTTTTCTCAGCAGCCAAACAGATTAATACCTAATCAGAAGTCTAGTTGGTTGCGTGGTTGAATGGGTAGATTAAAAAATTTTCATTAATTTTGTTACAAACCCAAACTAGGCAACTTAGATTCAAATTCAACAAAAAGAAAGAAAAAGGGGAGAGAAGGGGGAGGAAGGGGGGTGAAAAGAAGAGCTGTCCTCTGCTTTTTTCCTCATCAACAAAGCAAAATAGCATCCAAACAAAAATTAAGCAGGCCAATCTCTGCCTGACTGAGTGGTCAGATCCATGGATTGGGTGGCAGCTAAACAACTGTGCCATTCTACAATGGTGGAAGTGGAGGATTGGAGGTGACGCGGGGTTAATATCATTATCATGGATGTGAGCAACATGGCCTTTGGAGAAGCGTGGCCTTCATGGTCGATGGTGTAGGCCTACTCCACACACCTTCAAATCCCTCCTCTCACTCCACTCCTTCGCTTTAATCCCCCCTGATCTCTCTTCATTTATCACACCTGGCTCTGCTCCAAGTTGATTTTCTTCATCAATTCCCTCATCCATTTTTCTGCCTCCCCTCTCCAATGAAACCCTCAAATTTTATTTTATTTCTTGTAAATGTTTGTTTGTTTATTTGGGGAAGAACACGGCATTAAACTGGAGCAACCAGCTGGACTCGCTGGTGAAGCAAAGAATGAGGAGAGTAAGAAGGGAAAGAGAAAATGGAGAAAAAGTAAAATCAAAAGAAAGATAAGTCCATAAGGGGAAAAACTAAACATTTTTATGTTATTTAATTGACTTGGCATCATTTAATTGACATGACATGATTTGATTGGCCCAACCAACATACATGACAGGCTTAGTCTGCATTTAACGGACACATTAGTACCAGGTATAGATGGAAGGGTTCCAATTAAAATGCTACATAACAGTAGGGGTACCAATCCAAATTTTGAAACCCTAGGGGGAAAAATCAATATCACCCCAAACTTTAAGGGTGTAAATTGCAATGTAGTTTTTTTTTTTTTTTTTTTTTTTTTTTGTTTCCTTGGTCAGCAAGTCCTGGATTGACAGTTCTTTGTCCTGCTTCAAATTGTGGTATGAAAGCGAACTTTGATCCATCTATCACCCCTCTCTGGCACCGACAGTCAAAAAGACACCATTAGTGACAACAATAATATTAGCCAATTCAGGCCTACACCCACAAACACCCCAATTCATCCCAACCTACCCAAATCCCACCACCCATGGTGGTTACTCTTCACCCCCAAGCTGTGACCATACCCTAGCCACCAAAGAATCACTGACAACCCAGAACCACCACAATCAAACAAAACCACCCCATGATTGCGGCTTAACCGATCAATTTTCTTTCATAAGTGGTGCTAACATGGACCTGACCACCCAGTCAACCATTTAAAACAATCCCAAATTGCCCACATCATTGAGAGAAAACCGTAGCCCGTCATCCCACTAGAACAGAAACAGAACCCTAGCCACTGTCGTCAAGCCAGACAATCCCAATCACCGCCAATGCATTAATCACATACAGTGATAACAAACCTTGATGCTATAACCCCAGTCCTAGGTTCCAGATTGCAACAAGTTGAAGCCACCCTAAACATGATCGCCATTTTTATTCAATCCATGTTGCTATCAAACCTTTCTAGCTGGGAACATGTTGACCAATTCACCAACTTGAAGCTTTGTCATTGACCCATCGCTTTGCTGTTGACTTCAACCACAAAGCCACACATGCCAAATATTCCCAAGCACCATCAAGACAATCCGACATCTATGAACCCCATTGTGGAAGGTGACTTGTTGCTGCCACCAAGCCCTTCAATCCAATTTTCTAAAGACAAACACCATCACTCGGTTTTCTAAAGATTACAACCCAACACATTAAAAAAAAAAAAAGCCTAGCCCAGTTCACCCATTACTTAATTTTATTTCCATATCTTATACAATCTCATTGTGAGTTTTTTTTTTTTTTTTTTTCCCTATTGGATATAAATTTGGAGAGCCAATTTGAAGGCCTCTAGACTCACTATTGTAAGCATTTGATCATGTATTAAATGAAATTTGGGTTTTAAGTTTTCTTCCAGTGTTTTGTGGCTATTCCAAACAAGCCTAAGTGGTGTTTCTTGGGTTCCTATATTTATCATATGCTTGGTGTTCATTCCAAACTACTCTAGGTGGTGATTCCTTTATTTATTTTTTTTTCATTGCTTGGTGGTGATTCCTAGGTTATAGCCTTTTTTATTTCCTCATACACCAAGTCTTCTCTCGAGAGCTCATTGTCCTACATCACTTGTTGTCAGTCCAGTTGTGGTAGTGATGAATGATTCTTCTTATAGTTTTGTTGGGAACAATTTTTTTATTATAATCATTTCACTTTGAGACACACATAAGCAGTTTGGTCATCTCTGTTTAATCTTTTGGCCTACACATGTGAGACACATAATTAGATCATAGAAAAACACATAAACCACAGTATTCTTTTTATAAAATAAAAATAAATTGTCATTGTTCTACACCTCAGGTTTGATTTCTTCTCTGGTTGACCATTAAATAATAAACGAGGAAACAGGTTGAGCTTTTGGATATCCATTTCAAAATTATCAGTACAGATTTTATGCGAGTGCGTTTAATTTGTGAGAAATATCTTGAGATTTTGATATAGGATCTTGCAACACTATACTTTGATTTCTTGATGACTGTTTGGGGCTGAAACAGGGGATAGAACAGACAACAAGATAAATAAAACACTAGGCAATCACACCTAGGTCTTCCTAAGCAATCACACTTAGGTAGGAGAAGGTAATCACACCCTCAAGGCTTAAAATAAGCTGTTGGAATTTTATTAGAATCAAACTCACTATGAATAATATTAACTACAATAAACAACAAAGGAGTTAATGACTCCTAAACCAAATAGGAAAAGGACTCAAAACATAAAATAAGACTCATGGACCTTTGGTACAGCCAGGGACAGCCCATTCCAGATTTTTGAAACTACCAAATTGCCCTTTTTCTAGTAAACTTAATTAAAACCGATCCAACAGCAAATAAACAATGAAATAAGACTCAATGCTACTTTTAGAATGTCTATGCAAGGTCCCAAGAGAGCTCTTCATCATTTGAGACATCCCAAATTAATGCATGAGCACTAGAACTTGCTTTCCCTTGCCTCTTTTAGGTCTTTAAACTAAAGTGGGCTGCCACTTGCATTCCCCATCGGATTGGTTTTTCATAGAGATGCATTAACCTTCTGGGTAACCATTAAGAATTAGGGAACTATATATTTGAAAACCTTTGGGCCTAGAGATTCATTACTTGGTAATAATTTCTCAAAAAGTTGATTGTTCTAACCGTCTTTACAGCTAAGCAAGGACATGCTTGTCAACTACTCATTTACTTTTTCAAGGTTTTTTTTTTTTTTTCAGCATTTTGTTTACATTTATCTAATCTGTATTTTTTTTATACATGTGAACTAAAAATTTTGAACCTCACTGCCATTTTGTTAAATATTCCGATTTTGTTATTATTTGTTTGTGGAGCTTCTCTTGTGATTGCCAGTAATAGGTAATCATGCCATTTTGTAATATTTGATGCAGTATGGATTGAGCACAAATCAGAATGCATCAGTGAGCACAAACTCAAGGCACTGAAGACTAGAGATTGTTGCCAGGGCATTCAAAGAAAGCAGTATGCTCTGCTCTTTGTTGATACCAGAGTATATATCATTGCTTTGTAGATTTCACATTCTTTGCCTTTCTCAAAGAGTTTGTTGTGTATATAGTCATTTGAAGATGTGTGCTGAATTGCTAATGTTGTCTGAGGGGAATCCTGATTTGAGTGTATAATTTCTGTGAAACAATAAAGCTTGAGTGGTTCTAACTTCTAATGTGTGATGTATCAACCCTGTTTCATTTGTTTACTGAAATAAGAAAGATGATTGTTGCAAAATTGTCAAATATCAGTGACCTGGTGAGTTCTAAATCATATTATACTATGGATGAAGCTATACATTTGCATATCAAACAAAGAAAAACAATTGCATATGGACTCACCTAAAACACATGCACACACTGCAGCGTGCACAGAATGTCAGAAACATTGTGAAGCTGCATTCAAACCACAAGCCTGGACACACGCACCCGACCCTACATTCCATGTTATTGTGCTCTCTCTCTCTCTCTCTCTCTCTCTCTCTCTCTCATGCTATAGATTTCCTTTTTCTGTAGTTTGTTCGTGTTGTTTTCTCCAAGTGACTTCCTTTCAACCCTCTACAAATCCCATGATAATCATATTGGTTTAACAAATGCTACCCTTTTAAATAATAATAATAGTAATAATAATGATGAAGATGATGATCTTAAAAGGGGGAATATTATTTAAAAAGAAAATGAGCTAACCAAAGTACAAAGGCATCCCTCGGAAAGAGGAATTTTTATTTTTATATCACTGAGTGAGGTGTTATACTACCTCCCAAAAGAAGGGGAGGAAGGTTGTAGCAGTCCATCCCATTAAAGAGTCTGCTTTCCTAATACATGAACCGCATTTGTTCGCATTGCGATGGGCCCAACTAAAAATACTTGAGGAAAAGCCTTTGGTCATATGTAAAATGTCCTCTAGTATGGTTAAGAGTTAAGACATGCCAATTGGGGATATAATGAGGTATGGTAGCACTTTGCATCACCCTCTAGAATGATATTCTCAATATCTTTACTGAGGGCCAAGTACAGTACCCATCTCAATGCTCATGACTGCAATTTGGCAATTTTTCGAAGATTTCTTTTTAGTAGTGGCTATTACAAGGTTATCTCTCCAGTCAGGGAGGAGTCTGGATGTAGAGCAGCATCATTATAGATCTTCATGGTGCCTAGAGTGGAGTAGGAGGTAGCCAAGGTTGTTCCATAACAAGGAGTGAAGAGGCTGGCATTGCTTACTTGGGCCCCAATTTTTTTGAGTTGTAGATGTCTTGGTTTCAAGCTTTCCAGATGTAATCAAGAGTTATTGCAGAGAAGAGCACGGAAATTTCCTTGCTCTCCAGGTCTTTGAAGATATCAAATGGTGGGTCTATTAAGAGTAAGCCAATAGTAGTAGTTGATTTGATTTGTTGATTGCTTTATTAGATCTTTCCTTGAGCATGGCCTTGCAAGGCTGAGGTGCTTAACACCTATATAGGGGGTCAAAGTGGTTCTTGGACCTAAGCTAATGGACTCTTAAACTGAGTGGCGAATCTTTGGGGATTGCGACTCCTTGATATATTCCCAAGTTCACGTGTAGGATGAGCTCACAGTGGATTGATTTTACTCACTTTGCCGTGATGTCCACTTTTCAAATGTTAAATTATACCACCCCAAGTTTAGACTCCAAAGAAATGTTGGGGAAACATCCAAATTAACTGTTTTTTCAAATGTGTTGAACGTGTGCAGTTCTATGAGTGTGGCTGTGGCTTGACAAAAATACCCCATCCATTTGCTAATAAGTATTCTTCTCAAAAGTACAAAAATAAATATTTATCTATCCCTTTAATGAAATGAAAAGAAAATATCATTTTAATTCCAATTTAATGAAAGACAAATAAAAAGTGAATAATATAATAGTAAAATTCTATATTTCTTTACTTTTATTTTCGTCTTTTAATAAAATTTCAAAGACATATTCATAACACATTTCATTCTATATATTCAATTTTCAAAAAAAATAAAAGATTTCATCCATAGCGTAAATTGTGATTTTTTTTTTCTTTTTACCACTTTCTTGAGAAATGTTCAAAAGGAAATGGAATCTCTTCTAGGTGAAAAGGTGTCAAATTTCACTTTGGAAAAAGTGAAAAACAAGAAAATTGCCTTTTGTTTTCGTTCTTAAAAGCAGGTGTTAAAAAACAAAACAAAAAGTGAAAAAACAGAAACCTCAAGACTGTAAACTCTATTTTGCAACTATTTCAAGATTCGCTTGCTCGCCCCTCCAACTAAAAGAAAAGGTTAAAAGGAAGAAAAAGAAAAAAGAAAATGTATGATTAGTGATTACCAAAGATTCAAAGCATGCATTATTGGTTTCATAAAAGTGAGCTAGTTTGAAAAATAGACAATTTACTAGGTTAGTATTTGCATCATTGCATCTCTCTCTCTCTCATACACACCCACCACACACTAATGGACACCCCCACACAAAATTTGTTCGTCATGTTTTAAACTGTCTGACCACCCTGATCAATTTGCTTATCCCGTGAATAACTCAACTTTTCTACTTATTTGTTGTAGTAGGATTACAGTTCTCTTTGTCGTAGCTTTTTTACAACTTTAATGTGACAGACCTTAAGCGATTGTTTATAACTTTTTCATTGACCTTTTTTCTACTGTTCATAGTTTGTTGTATTAAAAAATTGTGGAAAGGAAAAAATTTTGTTTTCATTTGAGAATAGCTTATTTAGTTGAAACTGAAAACTTTTTGTTGAAAGTATTAAAAAAAAAATTAATTAATTAAATAATAAGCTGAATTGTATCAAAAAATGTAATAAGATCTATAAATAGTAGCAAAAATAAACTAAAATTACAAATAAACCGAAATTTTCAACCCATCCCAAATGATCTCTAGACTTTCTGAAGCAGAAGATTTAAGTCACGGGGTATCTTGGGTGCGCCTTAAGTTTTACCTAACTAGACACAAGACAGTGGGTTTTAAGTTTGTGGCGCGTAGTGTACTGTTTGTCAATTATGAATATTCTTCTTTAACTACTAAAGATTTGAGGAGTGCACCGCGTTTTCTTTTATAAAAGTTTTTGTCTTCAGTGGGTAAAGTTTTTTCCTTTTAAAGTATCTGTTGTAATTTGTAAAAAGATAAAAAGAGGTGCTCCAATTAAATAACCAAATCTTTGGATTTACACAGGATCCTGATTGATAAAGTTTTCAAATAAGTTTTGAATCATAAACTAACGAGCTAAAATTTAAAATTGAAATGAGATGGATTTGGAAAAGAATCATCACAGACCTGATATTCAAAGTCGGTCATCATGGTCATGGTGTTGAAATTTTCTTTTCTTTTATTGCATTGAATTGTTTCAACGTCAAAATCATCACACCCAATGGTAATCACTCTTCATTAGCTATTTAGAACACCTTTTGCAACATGTGACATACACTAAACTGTGTTGAGACTAAAGGGTCCCAATAATTTTTAATAAATTATATATCTTATTTATCAAATTTTAGTTTTTTAAGAGTTTGGACACAAAAAAATCTATATGATTTGGGCCCCTTAAAAAAAGTGATTGTTTAAGGAAATTAAAAAAGAAGTTAAAAAAAAATTCATACCCCATAACAAATAATAAGAGCTCCACTTAAATTTATTATTTTGTAAAAATATGCGTGATAGTTCTAATACAATTATATTTGAAGCATCTAGCTAAAGAAATTTCATTGTCAATTCTAAAATAAAATACCTATTTAATATGGGTAATAAAATATTTTCTAAAGAGTTTTAGGTTTTTCAACCAAGTTACAACAATGCATTTTCGGTCTACATGTTCAATATGCTTAGTTTTCATAATTTTCTTGTGTAAATTTTTTTCTTCAATTTATTATTACTTTTTCTTATTTTCTAGTATGTAATTTAAATCTTTGGGGATAGGAAAGAGTGAAATGTAAAATGTTGCATGACATGTCATTTGAAAGGAAAATTGAGGTTTTTGAGAGAATGATTGGAGCAATAGTTTGAGAGGAAGAGATTAACTTGGGGCTAACCATCCGTAGGCCGACCAACCATAGACTAAAAGCACTCTATTTGTTTAGATGGAAAACCTCTTGTGAAGATTGTTTTTTGCATTTTCATGTATTTGATAGTATCAAAAAAATAAGTCAAAATAAAACTATATTTGATCAATGAAATATTCTATTAAAAATATGACTTGCTTTTTAGATTTTTTTTTTTTTTTCTCGCACTATGCTAAATAAAAGAAGAGGTTATTGCCAAACATATAATTTTCCAAAAAATACTTTTTGGAAAATAACGCATTTTTAATATCAAATTGCTTGCATTGCAAGTAAGTTTACTACAAATAAAATCTAGATTACTATTTTTGGTACTATCGTGAATGTTTAGAACTCATCGAGCACCTAACTATGTCTCCCAATGATCAATACTACTTTACTAGCACTACAAATAGTTATAGGAATAATTAAAACGAGCTCAGAGCCTCAGACCTTGCAATATCTAGCGACCCTAACATGCTACTTGTAATATCTCTAGTCATGGTTCTCATTTCCACTCCAGTCCTGTCATAGAACAACTGAATTTCTTCAATTGGTTAGTAGGTCAACCACTACAAGAATTCGTGTTGTGCTATGAGAAGCATTTAGTCTGGTAGTAATATTTTGGTTTTGGACCACAAATTGCTTTTAGCATGGACACCCCCAAAATTGTCATTGGGACAAAATTGATAGGCAGCTATCTGTTTTGCTTCTTCCATAAGATCAGAAGACAGCAAAGAGAACACTTTTTTTCTGACTGTTTGTGGGGCTGCTAAGATCATCAGTCATTACCATCCCAGTTGGCTTACATGAAAAATGGACCATATATGCAATAAGAAAGGGATCTCTCTTATTAGGAAATAACCTGGATATACAAAAAATCAATAGGAGTAATGAATGTTATTGTCGTCTTACTATGTGTCTGCAGTTTCAATTATTGTTCATCAGTTAAAAACTAGGAAGTACAAAAACTTCATTTAGGGTACCGTATTTGTGTCGTACTGGCTATTTTATGTTATAATTTTTTAGAAATTACACGTGTCACCGTGTCATACCCATGCCCGTGCTTTGGTTAAAAATAGAACCATACTATCAAGAACATGAACTAATATGATCCAAATAAATTAGAGACAGTATTGTAAGGAGAGAGACCGAGATTATAACAGGTTCTACGTGAACAGCTATTTTCTTCGAGCTATTATGTGCTCTAGTTGAAGCATTAGACTAATACCAAACATAGTATTTCAATCTCCAACCATAGTAGTACTAAATATTAGCAGAGATTTTTTTACCTGATCAGCAATTTTCAGTGACTAGGAGAACAGAGTAAAAAAAAAAAAAAGGGTTATGTTCCTCAAGCATTCTTGCTCTAGTTTTGGCATTAGACTCAAACCGATAATAGTACTAAAACTCAGAAGAGATTTGGGATGATATCAATTTCGGCTGCCAAGGACAGAAGCACTAACTTAAAAAAAAAAAAAAAAAAAAAAAAAAGAGTGCAACCTTCGTAGTCTTAGAGCCGCCAAAATTAAATGTGTTCACAAGAAAGCCAAGACCAAAATCAATACGGTCAGAAGACCAGAATCAAAATCACAATTTTCTTTAATTGTTAATAACAGCTCCAAACCGTCAAGCACTCAATGACAGAAATGACAGAGTCCAGTCTACTCTTCCCCATAACCAAAATTTATGTGCATATCCACAGCTCAATAGTCAACCAAAATCAGTCAGGTTTGAATTACTTGCAATTACCCAATCGGCGCAAGAATAAAATAAAAGGGATTCAAGACCCTAAAAATGATTCATTTCGCATTAAAGCAGCTTTTCTCTTCTTTTTTTAAGCTGAGAAAAGGTAGTAATATTGGAGAGGCTGATGGTCAAATCCAGCTCTGCAGCGGTTTAACTCTTCATTACATATACCCAATTAAATTCTGTGCACCCTTAAACCTACCAATTAAGTAACCTCTTAAACCAGTTACCAGCCCCAGTTCATGTGCTACAGATCTTTTATAAGTATAAAAATTTTGGGAACAAGTCCAACTATTTGATATTTAAGACTTGAATCATTCAAAGGTAGTTGGTTTAAGTAGCAAGTCCAGAGGACTCATGTACAAACAGCTGGAACTTCAACCTGGAAAAATACCACATGAGCATGACACGGGACATAAATACCTTGACAAACATTGTTGGCCATGTTACTGAGTAACTTTAAAAAAAAAAAAATTCACAAATAAAAACATTAAGCTTGAATTAGGTTGTCAATCCCAATAAGGCTAATATAAAAGACAGATATGACAGTAACAACGTTAAGTTGCTGATACATTTGTACATATATAATCAGAAAATCAGATTAAAAAAACAATCAAAGAAAGACTATCTTAAACTATTTGCAATATAAAAGAGATTAGGTGAGTAGGACCATCTTTTGTTGAAAATCAAATACACAAATTATAGAGTTAATATAAAAATAAATAAAAATAAAAATAATAAAGAGCAAAGCCTCTTCACACCCTACCTGTCAAATCAATCACTGCCTCTTCCACAAGCTCTTCCAGCAACTTCCCCTCAATTTCCTTTCCATAATTATCTATTTCCAATCTCAAAAGCTCATTCCACCCTTTTCCCACAACCTCCTTCCTCACCATCCTCTCCACCAGGTTGTTGCATTCACCAACATCCCCCAAAAAGCAACTCCCCTCATTAGAATACCTATCCTTTATTTGGGCCCACACGTGGTCTGCTAACATGGGTGACACACCCTCTAAGACCCTGCTGTTGGCCCCATTGCGTTGCCTTCCCATTAAGCACCCATAACCAGTGATTTCCATTAGTGCAGCATTAACACAGTCGTATACAAGCTTCCGATTTGATCTCCATTGCCTTCGCTTTGCCTCATGGAGAAGCTCCTTGTCATGTAGGGATGCGTATTTGTCTCTCAATGATGGGTCCAATGGACTTTCAAGTGAATGCCATCTGGCAGAAAATGACTCCAATTGCACCTCATCCTCAAGACCAGCCACTGATAGTAGTGTTTGGACAAGGCCAAGCCAATCTTGTTCTTCTTCCTCAGTGCCTGGAGAAACTGAAGGTTTTAATGTATAAGGAGTGGCTGTCTCTGCACGAGCATCATCCCACGACAGGGTCCTAGCCATTGATTCAATAGGTGGCGATTTGTCAATTAAGTTAAACTTAATAGGCAATAATCTTCCTGTTTATATGAAGAAAAATAAGTCAGTAAGGTATTGGTGCATGAAGTCAAATAAACAAATACTTTCCCAGATATGAGACTGCTTCATATTACCAGAGGACTCTAGAGTTGCGTTATCATCTTCAAATGGTGGTTCCAAAACTGAAATTGGACTCGGCTGGTCCTGATTCTCACTCACATTCCCAGGCTTGGTTACAGATAATCCTGCCTGCAAATAGTATAATAACCATTGATAAATAATATAGTTACTTGATTCTGCATTCAAAATTCAGGAACAACAACAATAACAAACAATTCAGGGAACCAATTAAAGCAATACTAAAAGCTAAGTGCATTCAGTGTATTGTTCTATCATCATTTTTAGTGGGACAATCAAGAGCCTCATGCTATACTAGAAGCAGAAACCTCAGGTTGGCATATAGCTTGCTAGAACAATGTAATGGGCAACAATCAGTGACAAAAAAAATTGATAAGTTATGAAGTAAAGATATTACAACTTTAAATTTTGATATTAATTTCTTCTTCATGAAAACAAATATGTCAGACACATTGTAGAATAAGGGAATCATGATTGCATGTATTTTGCTTAAATGCTGCGGCATTGTGCACCAACACCCTTATCAGCATCCTTGTTTCATATATTCTAACCCATCTCAGAGCCTACAATTTCCATTCATCACTAACCCCCTAGATTATCTAGCATTTTACTTTCATTATTTGAGGGCAAGCAGGGAAAGCACAGAAAAGGGTAGATTAATCTGGATGAGCAATATAGTAGTAACATCTATCTAGTATCGGGAAAAAGGTTACAAAGAAATCAGACGTCAACCACATACACTGGCAAACAATAACAATGTATATCACAGGAAATTATTTTCTTTTCCTTCTCCTTTTTCCTTTTTTTTTTTTTTTTGGGGGGGGGGGGGGGGTGGGGTGGGGTGAGGGGGTGCTAATTAACTATGATTAAATATATAATATGCTTAAAGAAGCATGAGAAATAAGTACTACCTCACAAGACGCTATGCCTTGTTTTTGTCCCATGCTGGTCAAATCTGGAGAACTTTTGCCTGATGACACGTGTAGATCAGGACAAAGGCGACCGTCATTAACACGTTGAGAGGCATCATCACTAATCAGTCCATGAGGATGTAATGGAGATGCTGTTGTTTCAGGGGAGGCAAAATTAGCTTCATCTTTAGTTTGAGATGCAGCACATTTATCCTTATTTGATTTCTTATTTCTTGAGAAAAATAAACTTGAAACCTTCCCTTTGAATGATGATTTCATGCCCTTTGCTTTTGTCAGCTCCTTGGGAACATGTGTTTTGACCACCTCAATATCAGAAACTTCAACATTGAGCCTGGCACCATACACTGTAGAAGACGCAGGAACAGATTTTGACCTCAGAAGATTTTTAGGAGAATCAACCACACCTTCTTCTTTATTTAAATTATTGGTTACACATGAGACTGATTCCCTTGGTTCTTGTTCTTTATTACTATCCTTGTCCTCAGATCCCACTGACTTCTTTGTATCCGAAAGAGCAAGCATCTCACCCAAAGTACTAGAGCTTCTCCAGGCATGTCTTTGCTCTTGAGAAGTCCCATGTGATGTCATCATGGACCATCTTTCAGAGAGTCGCTTCTTTGCTTCTCTACAAACTGATGACTCTGGAGAACATGATGCACGGCTGAAAGATGAAGTAGAATAAGGGCTACCAAACCTATTGATGTAATCCCATGAATGCCTAGGAGACGGTGACATGACTTCAGAATCACTAAGATTTCCTGCTGCATACCCATTCTCTGATTTGTTAAATGAACTCTCATCACCAGTGTAGCCATTGGAAAAAACAGAAGAAGGCAAAGTCTCATCCCTTTGGTGACCCATCAAATTTTCACGCATCTGCCTGGTGATCTCCTTTGCCATTTCCCTTGATTCTAATATTTCAGTGTCTTCAGCTTCCTCATAAAAGCTTTCACCGTGTAATATTTTTGGTGATAAGGAAGGTGAAGAAACAACAGCCTTGATGTCTTGACTCTTGCCAGGGCTAGGCTTCAATACCACTATTCTAGTTGGTTGAAAAGGACTTTCATCAACTTTCTGATTCACAGAACTAGGAGAATATCCAGGGTCACCTTTGTCCCATATAACTACTTGGTTCACCTTAGCTGGCTTCTTTATTTGTTTATCATTCTTCTTCCCTGATCCAACAAATTTGTCATTATCAACCATCTTTGAAGGTCTAAGAACAGTGATACGCTTCGTCTCAGGAGGTGGAGGAATAGACTTCGGGTCATAAAGATATTGGGAAAAATAGGAATTTGGTTCTTGCAAAATCTTCAGGAATAAATCTTTATTGGAACTTAAAACTTCTAATGCATCTTGATATTCCTTAGATTGGCAAAGCCTTTCATCTGTAGAGAGTCGTTTTGCTTCCATGAATTTTTGACGAAAAAGAGCCATCTTTTTCTCATCGATATTGTCATTATGCCTTCCCTTCTGTGGTGATTTATCTCTTCTACAATTTGTCTTTTCAGATTGCTGCCAGATTTCATAAACATCTTTATATTCATTCTGTTCTGGAGACTGATAAACTTCACATACCATGCCTTTGTCAGAAAAGCCCTCTTCTTGCTGCCAAGAACCCAATGGTATTCCTGAATGACTTAAACTACGCCGTGAATAACCTCTTGAATGGTTTCTTTGAGCAGCTGAATCAGGCTGCACATGGGGGAAGGCATCAAGCCCCATCAACTTGGCAACCACATTGGGTGGATTGTGCTTGGAGCCCCCTTCTTTTGACATTTCTTGGTCTATAAGCATCTTCATGGGTGTTCCGTTTGCCTTCTTGCTTGAAGAGAACCTTGAGTCAGACACAATCTGCATGCTCCACAGAAATGCAACACAAATCAGGACATCAAAGCTTATAATGATTCAGAAATGAATGAGAGACACTTGCATAGAAATTGTTTCCAAACTGGTCTATAATTAATTATGCACAATAGCCCTAAAAGTTACCAATTTATCCTCTATCTGATCTCCAAGAGGACTCCATGTCCTTGCCACATCCGATCTACTCCTTGAGAGCGAAGAACCTGCCAAACAACCAATTCCATCTCAACAATAGATAGAAATAGTATAAAACAATTTAAATTTATTTGTTAACTTAAAAATGCACACCCACGACCATACTCTCTGTCTCTTTATATAGGAAGGAGGAAGTGGTATTAAATTAGAGCTCATCAGTAATAATTTAATCTAAAATATACAACTAAAGAAACCATAAGAGAAGTAGCCGGCCTGGTTGAAGAGAGAAGAGGATATTGTAATTTAACAACAATATTACTCAATTGAGCTCAAAATGCTAATTACTTTAAGCCTCTATCTGGTTGGTAAGATATTATTTTATGATTTATACCCACCCATGAGAGAGAGGCATCGACAGAGAAAGCGAAGTAACTAACCACCAAAGAAGGGGATCAACATCAACCTGAAGGAATTTACGCATGATGCCAATAATACAGGCCAAGCAGACAGATGAACAAAATTAAATCAAAATTTTCCACTAGCATAATGTATATTGTTCAGGAACTTCAGAACGTACAAAGCAATTTGAAAGTTATAGTTACCAGTGCCAAATGACATTGCCTGTAGTTCTTTTTGAAAACAACTACAATAGGCAAAAAAGAAATCCAGTAATGGAATAGACTGACATTAAAACAAGTGAACTTTAACAAATGGGGCCGTCAAAATTTTTTTGATTACACAATTAATACAATCATATGCCATAACTGCTCAAGAATTTATAGAGTAACTGATTACCAAAGCAAAGATCAGTAAAAAAAAAAATTATAGTCAAGAATATTTTACATTTTACATATGAACCGCAAAGCAAAGTGGAAAATTTCATGGCAAATTAGATAACAAAATGAAGAGAAATATGAGAAAGGAAACTACCATCACGATGTGGTTTATCAGTAAGCATCTTGTTTCCAGCAACGCCCGAACTCAAATCAAAAAGGGTCACCATTCTTCCCAGACATCCTGGGACGGGTTTCTCAGTAGTGTAAGGTTTCCTGCTCTGAACCCCATTCATTTTAAACGCCTGTAGTGACAATATTTCAGAAAGTTAATACCAAAATACCATCTTTCCTTCAATAATTAATTATAAAAAATAAAATGCATACATAGAAGCATTTATACATTTTGAATACATACCATATATTCTACACAAAGAAGGAAAGAACAAGAAGATTGTGATCCTAATCACCCAAAACCTTGCATACATATAAATCACTCCTACATTTGCTTACCAAAAAAATTAAAGCTCAAACACAGATGTTATTTTTTACTTAAAAGCAGGTAAGCTTCATGTTCCCCTACAATAAATAATATAAAATAAAGATAATAGATGTAGAGAGTGAGAGGGAGAGAGAGAGAGAGAGAGAGAGAGAGAGAGAGCTATTTGTTTAAAACACTGTTTATGGCCTAAAGTAATGTGAAAATGAGAATTACAGAAGACAAGTCCACTTCTATGCAGAGAGAAAATTAACCATATTCGCATGAGATATCACATCATTTCATGCGTCACTATATTCCCTGATCAAACTCAAGGTAAAGCTTAATTAAAAAATACTCCATTAATATTTCAAAAATAAATTACTAAAAAATAACTCGATACTTTTTTTTTTTTTTTTTTTTTTGAGTTTTGGCTAAAGCTACACTGATCAAAGCCTCTAAAGTCTCAAAGACCCTAAAACTAAATCTCACTGATACCCACCTAGTTAATAAAAAAAAGATGCTCAAAGGCCCAAATTTTGATTCAAAAGGCAAAACCCAGAACAGAAATGAACCAAAATTACGCATATTTATACTAAAAAAAGTTAATTAAACATACCCAAAAAGGAAAAACAAAAAATTACGTGGGACTAAAAGTAGACTGTAACAAAAAGCAGAATTTTGAAGTGCACAAAAAGCTGCACTTTGAGCAGAAAACAAAAAGCAAATCTAGAAAAAGAGAGTAAATTTGATTCGAGTATCATAGAGATCCAAAAGAGGGCAAAAAGGTCAAGTCCCCACCCAAAAAAAAAAAAAAGCACTACATTGACAGAAATGAAACCCAAAGATTCACACACCCAGAAAGCAGAAACCCACAAAAAAGAGTGATATAAAGTGAAGCAAATATGGAAAGAGAGGATGTGGGGGTGGGGGGGACCTGGGGTGGCCGGAAATGGCATTCCGGTACGGCGGAGAGATGAGTTGGATCTGACGTGGCACGATGGGATCCGCGGGTATCTCTCTCTGACTGGATGTGCGTGTGAACGAGTGTTTGTGTGCGTGTGCGTGTGCTTGTGTTAGAAAGAGAAAGAGACTAGGAGAGAGAGAAGTGGAAGTGAGGTGGTTTTGTTTTGGTGGTAGTTGTTGTAATTGAAAAATTGTAAAATTATGGGAAGGCTTTGATTGTATTATTATTATCATACTCTCTCTCATATCATACCATGTTTTACTCTCCCACCGACTGTGTTTTACTCTAAATTGCTTTTACTTTTTTTCTTTTTTTTAAGGCACTCGTCTTATATTTAGGTTGCTTGGAAAGTGGGATTGAAGCCATCTTATTTTACTATTTAACTTATTTTTATTATTATTTAACTTAATTTTATTATTATGTATAGGTTTTATTGAACTTTTTGATATTATTTACGGATTTTACTATACTATTTTAACTAATTTTTACCTTTATCTACAGTATTTTTAGTAAAAAGTTTAGTTTTAACTAAATAAGTTGTTTCCAATAGAACTTTTAGTATTTACAGTACTTTCAGTAAAAATTTTAATTTTAACTAAATAAATTGTTCCCAATCGGACTCTTAGTGTACTAGAGCCAACTCAATACTTTTTTTTCTCTTTTTTTAAAAGAGACTCGTCTTAAAGCCAACATTTCAAATACTTGTTCAATTTTTGCCACATGTTCAAATCTTGTCCACTTCATTGCATTGAGTACTTAAAGCTATGTCTTCCCTTTTCTCAGGTTGTGCTTATTTTTATGAGTTATTTTTTTTTTTTTAAAGAGATTGTTGCATATACTTAAATAAATAAATAAGAGAAGAGAGAGATTACTATATACAACATAGACTTAAATTTAATTAGCATTGTCAAATTTTAAACATTACACAAAATATAATTAAAATTTGATTAATTATATTGTTGATGTCACAATTATCACATTATTATTATTATGGTTAATTTATAAATTTCTTTTAGTATAATTAATACTATTTGTTAATATTTTTTCATAATAATTTTACTTTTGTGATTAAGAACAAGAAATATATATTAATGTTTTGGGAATTTTATGATTTTTAATTAATTCAACCATTAAAATCTTTTATTGACCAAGAAACCTAGTATCTTAATCCTGTCTATATTAAAAATATATATATTAGCGTTTTGGTATGATCTATACCAATTATCATAGAGTTGAAAACTATAGATTTAAATACTATCATATGATCATGGTTAGGGGAAAAAATGGTGGGAATTTTTCTATTGTTATTTTAAAAAATAAAAAATCTTAAGGTATTTGCAATATTGTACTCCTAGTCTAGGGCATTTTTGGTTTGGCCTTCTTATGTTTTGGTGATTCAAGGTTGGGATCCAAAATTTATGTTGATTTTGGCTTAAACTGTTTTAGATTAAATATTTTTTAGATTTTTTTTAGAAGGAAATATATATATATATTTTAGTTGGATTTCTTTTTTATATCCATAAATAATTAAATTAATTCAAAAAATACTATGTACATTTTTTTCAAGGAACCGGCAACGAGGGTCTCTAAGTTTGCTAAAATGGATTAAGGAATTCAAATCTTCAAATTATACTAACAAACAATTTGTAACTTATGGGTTTTGGTTAACTTATCTATAAAAGTCCCTAGAAAGTATGAGCACTTGATGATTATTTGTATTAGGAAGCAAAAATTATAAATAAATAAAAAAAACTATAAAGTCCCTTGTCATCAATTAAGTCACTAATTCGAATTCTATCGTATCTTCTTTTTTTTTTTCTTTTTTTAAATGTAACTCAAAAAATCATGGAGAGAGAGAGAGAGAGAGAGAGAGAGAGAGAGAGAGAGAGAGAGAGAGAGATGGATGTTAGCTAACTTTATTCCATAATATGCCTTTTTGTACAATAGGAAGGAGAAATGTTGACCACTCTTCTAACTAGATGAGTTCTTACATTCTCTTCATTCATTCATTAACAAAATCAAAATTTATACATGAATTTTTTTTGAGATAAAGATAAATATCTTATTTCCTTAGAATTTAACACACAAAAAATCACGAGTTATCATAATTCAAACTATCCTAAGTCATCTTTGCCCAAGCTAATTTATTTGAATCAATACAAAATACCTTTATCATTATTACCTAGTATTAGTCAAAACTCATAACAAAAAAAGTAGTTACATTAGTTGAATTTGGGCTTTTTCAAACTCAAAAAAAGTCAAACTTGAATTTAGTTTTATCTATTTATTTATAACCGATATCTGGTAGTTTATTAAAAATGAATATTATAGCTTACAAGAATTTCATTAATTAATAAAATGGGTAATTGCATTATTCTCTCTTGAGGTTTGAGAAAATGATACTCCACCTCAACTCGGAAGGGACAAAATGTTTTCCCCTTGACACCCTTTTGACCAAATTTTGTTAAAGTGAGACATTAAAACGTTAGATTCGTTGTCCTAGAAGAACTCCTATGGAAGAAGAATTAACTTTCTTTATTTCTTATTCCCCAATTCTAAAATCAATTGTTTTAATTAAAGAGTTTTAAAAAAATTGGATGAATTTTTATTTTATTGTTTTTCTTTTTCCAACAAGCAGTGGAGAGATTTGTCGTTGCAAGTCATTTGGTGCTTGATAAACTTTGCATTTATTTATGTTCTAAAATTATCCATTATGTTTTTACAAACTGATGAGTCAGAAATTTATGATCCTTATTAAGCTGAGATCATCATTAACCAAGAAAAGATGTTAAGCATTTATTACGATTATTGATGACAAAGTGTAACGAACGGAGCAACGGTCACAGAGTGAGCTGTGAGCTTCAAACAAAGATTTTGTAACGTACTAACCGTTGAGCATAAATACAGCAATTCATTGCCCATTAATGAGGCACACAACTATAAAAAGAGAAGGCAACAGAAGTTAAAGGTACACACAAAAATACTATACGAAAATCACTCTCCAGTCAATTCTCTCTAAAATCTTTCTCTCTTACTGACTTAAACATTGGAGTCGGTTTGGCTAACGCCATACAAGCATGTTACTTTTCCACCTAGTTCATTTTGCAGGTTTTCCTCCAACAGAGATGACCACAATCACAATTTCGTCCATCCACTACAATGAGGAGCTCAACTACTGATTTTTTGCATCATCAGTTTGACATTGTCTGTGGGAATTGCTAATCATTCAAGCCATCTTTCCCAATGACAAAAAAGTTTCTCGAAGTACGAGATGGAGCCAGAAGCTGCACAACAGCCAGAAGCTGTGCAATAGCCACAAATCCAGGCCCTCCTGGCTAATGTGGAAGAGTTGACTCACCAAAATAAAGAGCTGCAAAAGACAATAGAATCCCAAAACCTAGAACATCAGTGAATAGTAAAAAACCAAAATGAGGAAGAACAGCTCAGAAGACTTGAAGGGCACAACAATGAAGAAGAATCAAACTCCCAAGCCAACGGGCAAGATAGGATCTCAAGAAAAGATTCCTCCCAGATTGAGAATGAGCTTCGCAATATGAGGAAGGAGATGGACGAATTAAGAAGTGCCATGAAGGACAAAGGCGGGGAGAATTTGGATGGGATGATTCAAAGGACGGACTCACCATTCACCACTAAAGTACCGAACCGTCCCTTCCCACCAAAATTTCGTCTCCCACAGCTAGAATCATATGACGGTTCCAAGGATCCCTTGGATCACATTGAATCATTCAAGACATTGATGCTGTTGTAGATGACCCTAGATGAGGTGATGTGTAGGGCATTTCCAACGACACTAAAAGGAGCAACTAGAGTATGGTTCAGCAAAATACCCCCAAGAACTATTGCAAATTTTGAACAACTTAGCAAGGGTTTTGTTTGTCATTTCATTGGAGGGCAAAGACACAAGAAGCCAATCGGTCATCTTAACAAGGAGTTACTACAGGTAGAAGGAGAATCACTAAGACAGTACGTGACCCAATTCAATAAGGAGCTACTACAGTTAGACAAAGCTAAAGATCAAGACATCTTAACAACTTTCCAAGCAAGGTTGCTACCCGAGGATTTTTTTTTCTTCTCAATCACTAAAAGCCCACCAAAAACGGTCGCAAAATTACTTTGAAAAGCTCAGAAGTACATGAATGCAGAAGACACGATGCTTGCAAAAGAAATGAAAAGAAAAAGGAAGAGAGACAAAGGAACAAGCAGTAATTGTGATAAGAAGAAGGAGACACGAAGTGTTGGGCAGACCATAGGAAAAAAGAAGGAACTTCTGGATAAGAGGCTAACGTTCACTAACTTTACTCCTCTAATAATGCCAATTGAGCAAGACTTGATGTAGATAAGGGACGATCCCTCCCTGCAATGGCCGAAACCAATCAGTGCTCCAACAAAAAAAAGAGACAAAAACAAATACTGTAGATTCCATTAGGACCACAGGTATTGCACCAATGAGTGTAGACATTTGAAAGACCAAGTGGAGACTTTAATCTGGCAAGGAAAGTTATAGAAGTATGTTAGGAAAACGGAGCCTTACAGATAACAACGGAAAGATGATAAAGATAGAGATCAAGAAGCAGGAGATAGCAAACCTCCTGCAGGAGAGATAAAGATGATCTAAGGAGGATTGACAGCATGCAGAACACTGAAGTCCCTGAATAAAGCCCATGAGAAAGAAATAAATAGTTTCCATTCACGGCTCCCTCCAGTGAAGATGCCAAGGAATGATGAACCTGATATCGTTTTCTCAAAGAGAGATGGTTGAGACATTAGACAACCTCATGACGATCCACTAGTAATCATGCTCAAAGTAGAAGAATTCAACATCCACCGGGTACTTATTGACAACGGAAGCTTAGCAAATATCATCTACTTACCTTCGTTTCAGCAGATGAAACAGGACAAGAGAATGATCAGCCTTTCACCTCTCCTCTGGTGAGCTTCACTGGGGATAGAATTGTCCCTAGGGGCATCATCACTCTAACCGTAATTGCAGGCACTTACCCAGCACAGATCACCAAGAAAATTAATTTCCTTAAAGTTGACTACCCTTCAACATACAACATCATCTTGGGAAGACCTGCACTCAACAGGTTAAGAGCAGTGACGTCAACATATTACTTGAAGGTGAAATTTCCAACAGCCCATGAGGTAAGAGAAATCAGAGGAGATTAAGTTCTGACAAGAGAGTGTTACCAAACTGCCTTAGTATCTGGGGAGAACCACACATGGGTGATCAAAGAACCAGAGCCCATCTTCGAACTGTCAGAAACACCACAAGAAGTTGAGGACGTCTCAGGAGATTTATCAAAAGTATTGAAGATAGAATCAGCACTCCCTACTTTGGAGAAAAAGAAGATGATTTCTCTCTTTAGGGAAAACCAATATGTTTTCACTTGGAAACACGAGGATATGCCTGTAATTGATAAGAAGATCATACAACATTGTCTCAACATCAACCCAGAATGCAAACCTGTATAGCAGAAGCAAAGAATATTTGCACCAGAGCGCAACAAGGTAGTAACTGAAGAAGTAAAGAAACTACTAGAAGCTAGTTTCATTAGGGAAGTCTTCTACCCAGATTAGCTAGTAAACGTGGTAATGTTAAAAAAGAGTAATGGCAAATGGAGGACATGCGTTGATTTCACAGACCTGAGCAAAGCCTGCCCAAAGGATAGTTTTCCCTTGCCAAGGATCGATTAACTGGTAGACTCAACTGATAGACATAAGCTCTTAAGTTTCATGGACTCATTTTCTGGATACAACCAGATCCTCATGGACGAAGAAGATCGAGAGAAGACATTGTTCATCACTAGCTAAGGGTTGTACTACTACAAAATTATGCCCTTTGGATTGAAGAACGCAAGAGCCACATACCAAAGATCGGTGAATTGCATGTTTTCTTACCAAATTGGAAGGAATGTGGAAGTATTCGTAGACGATATGCTGGTGAAAAGTAAGGACGAAGCCAACCACTTGGACAATTTGAAAGAAACCTTTAGCACACTATGTAAGTACAATATGAAATTGAACCCTGCAAAATGTGTTTTTGCTATTACTTCAGGGAAACTCTTGGGATTCATGGTGTCCCAACAAGGCATAGAGGCAAATCCAGACAAAGTAAAGGCAATAATTGAGGTCAAATCACCAAAAATAGTGAAGGAAGTTCAGAGCTTGATAGGAAAGGTCGCAGCTCTAAACAGATTAATCTCCAAGGCAACGGACAAGTGCATGCCATTCTTCAAGGTTTTGAAAAAGGCCTTTCAGTGGACTGACAAATGTGAAGAAACCTTTGCAAAGTTTAAAGAGTACTTAACGAAGCTACCATTGCTAAATCCCTTGGTGATGGGAGAAAAGTTGTACCTCTACTTAATAGTGTCTAACACCGCAGGAAGTTCGGCACTGATCAGAGAAAAAGAAAATGTCCAGAAACCAATCTACTATATCAGCCAGGCATTCTAGGGAGTAGAGGCAAATTACCCAAGGATGGAAAAGATATCTTATTGGTGGTCACTTCCAGGAAACTCCATCCTTACTTCCAAGCACACTCTATCATCATTATGACAAACCAACCAATAAGAAAGATGATGAACAAGATAGATGCAATAGGACGACTCATTCAATGGGCAGTTGAACTGGGCCAATTCGACATCGAATATCGACCTCGAGCAGCAATCAAAGCCCGAGTACTAGCAGACTTCATCACAGAATTCACCTACCTCTATAAGGAAGAAGAACTCCCCATGGAAACATGGATGGTCCAAACATATAGGTTTGCCACGAAGAAAGTAGGAGGGGCAGGAGTAGTGCTCATATCTCTAAAAAGAGAAATATTGAAGTATGTAGTTAGATTGCAATTCTCAGCAACAAATAATGAGGTTAAGTATGAAGCATTGCTAACAGGATTAAGTCTAGCAAAATCTCTCAGAGCAAAGAATCTTATCGTCCAAGCTGATTTTTAGCTCATAATTGGACAGGCGAAGGGAGATTATGAAACCAAAGAAGAGAGGATGCAGAAGTACCTGAAGATTGTCCAACAACTCTCACAGCACTTTGACGGCCTAGACTTTGTGCAAATCCCTCGAGCCAAAAATGCAGAAGCTGACTTCCTAGCAAGATTGGCCTCGTTAGATGACTACAATACGTCCTTCGAACTATGTAAAGAGATAAGGGGGCAACCAAGTATAGAAGGTGAACAGGTTATAAAGATAAAAGAACAAGACGAGTGGATGACTCCCATCGTTCGTTATTTGAAAGAAGAATGGCTCCCAGAAGATAAAACAGAAGCAAGGAAGATACAAATCAGAGCAGCCTATTTCGTCATTATTGACGATGTGCTGTACAGATGAGGTTATTCACTCCCATACTTAAGATGTGCTAACTCAGAAGAAGCGGATTATGTGCTCCACAAAATACACAAAAGAATTTGTGGAAATTATGCTGGAGCAAGGTCTTTAGCAGGAAAAGCACTCAGAGAAGGATACTATTGGCCGACTTTACAGAAGGACGCACACGACCTCGTCAGAGCATGTGATAAGTGTCAATGCTTTGCAAATGTCCAGATGCGACTAGGAGAGATGATGACACCCATATCCTCATCATGGCCTTTCACCCGATGAGGGATTGACATTATGGGCCCATTCCCTTTAGGGAAGAAGCAACTCAGATTTTTAATTGTCGTAATTGATTACTTCACGAAATGGGTAGAAGCAGAACCAGTAGCAACGATAACAGAGGCTAAAATCACCAGTTTTGTGTGGAAGAACATCATCTGCAGGTTTGGAGTCCCACGCGTCATAATATCGGACAATGGAAAGCAGTTCGACAATTCCAAGTTTCAAAAATTTTGCCAAGACTTAGGAATCAAGAACCATTACTTTTCTCTAAGACACCCCCAAGCTAATGGTTAGACAGAAGTGACGAATAGAAGCCTGCTCAAAATGATCAAAAATCAATTTGAAGGGGCAAAGGGGGCGTGGTTTGAAGAACTACCAAATGTCCTTTGGGCATATAGGACGACCACAAGAGTTTCAAAAGGAGAAACGTCATTTAGACTGACATTTGACACTGAAGCCATCATACCAGTGGAAGTGGGACTGACGAGCCTCCGAGTTAAAACTTATGAAGGTCAGAAAAACTAGAAGAAGTTTAACTACAACTTGGATCTAATTGATGAAGTCAGAAAGGAAGCCGTGAAGCAAATGACCAAACACAAGGAAGCAATGGCCAAATACTAGAGCAGAAAAGTCAAGGTAAGAAGGTTCAACATAGGAGACCTCGTCCTCAGGAAGATATCACAGACAACGAAGGACCCATCTTATGGAAAACTGGGACCAGCCTGGGAAGGCCTCTATGAAGTAATCCGTCACTCTAGAGAAGGCTCCTACTACCTAAAGTCTTTAGACGGCCAGGAACTACCTTGACCATGGAACATAGAATATTTGAAGAAGTACCACTAGTAAAGAATCTTTTACATTTCAAGTTCCCAATCTTCATCTCAATATGTACGTCAGTTATTACTTTCGTCATTTATAGATCAATAATACACGAGAGCATTATCCATGCATATTTATCAATAATTATCCATGAGTTATTTATCAACAAAAACATGTGCTAATCTCAAGAGTTATTCTTGGGAGACGTCCCAAGAATTTCTGTTGTTAAAATTTCAAATTAAAAGCTGTTCATACACGGCCGACATCGTCATAACCATCAAGGTTGTTAATACACAACCATTAAAGTCAACTAAATCAAGAGTTGTTCAAACACAACTATTATCATCGTCATTCAGACATGACCAAAATAAAAAATAAAAAATAAAATAAAAAAAGAGAAAAAAATGGTTAACCTAAAGACACTCCAATAGCATGACTCCAAGTCATGTGTACAGCGCAACATTATCATTACTAATAACATCATGACATAAAAAAAAAAAAGGAAGTTGTTCAAACATGACTTAATAAAAGTTCAAACACAACTAAAAAAGAAGTTGTTCAAACACAACTTCTATCATCATCATTCAAACATGACTTAATGAAAGTTGTTCAAACACAACTAAACGAGAAGTTGTTCAAACACAATTTCTATTATCGTCATTCATACATGACTTAATGAAAGTTGTTCAAATACAACTACACAAGAAGTTGTTCAACCACAACTCCTATCACCATCATAACTTAATGAGATCTGCTCAACTGTTATGACTAAGAACTACGATTAAACAAATATAGCCAACATATAAAGTTGCTTAACATAGCAATGACCTAACGAAATAAAAGGTTACAAACACATTTCGTTAGCAAATCAGTTGTCAGAAGATAATTGTATACCTAAAACACATGGGCCGAAGTAAATTATTCAAAAAATATATGCTTAAAACAACGAGCCCCATAACAAGACATTTTTTCCCTCTTACATAAAAGTGAGAAAATAAAAGAAGATATGAAGTAAATTACTGTCTAGCTAGATCAGAGGGGTACAGATCTATAGGAGCGGCAGTTGTAGTTTCTTCTACTACATTCTCCTCCGTGACCTTGAAAGGACGATCTGCTAAAAACTCCTTCTCCACTTCACCCATTACCAGACCAGAAAGATTCAGTTCTGGGTAGTGCTTAGCCATCCATCTTCTAAAGAGTTCAAAGCCCTCCACATAGTACTCACACAAGTCGTCCGAGTACAAGTCAGATTCTTTGAACTCTTATACAACATTAGGACTAGCTTTTTCCAGTTTAAACTGAAGATCGCGTATCTGCTTGTCCTTCAGCTTAGAAAAGTCTTTCTCTATTTAAAGACTCTTCTCCAAAGCTGCCACACGTTCTTTGTCATTCTCAACTTTACTAGTAAGGATGACAACCTTGTTCTTGAGTGTCTCATTCTCAACAGAGAGGGATTTGATCATAGGCTCAGCTGTAGCCACCTTTTTCTCCAAATCCAAAAGCTTCCCAGAGACGAACAAGGACTCCCCCAAAGCCTACATATGAAAAAATCTCTCTTAGCAAAAGCAAAACAAAAGAGAAAAAGCAACCTACGTCGTCAAAACACACTTACACCAATTTCTGAATGTGAGATGACATCACATCACTAGACAACTTCACCATTAGAGGATTATGGTCATCCATTGAAAGCGCCTCATACGCTTTCAACGCAACGGCGTCAGTATCATCCCAAAAAGATTTGCTAACAGATTTTCTCCCGGCACCCCCTTCTGAAGAGACAATCACCTTTAAAGACGATGTGGGAGAAGGAGGACGCTTAACAGGAGAGTGAGCAAAGGGAGGAGTCACCACGGGCACTCCGGAAGGAGCATCACCCATTTTCTGACGCTTCCTAGATAGAAAGCCACCAACAATGCCACTCCTAGCCTTCTTCTCTTGGGCCTTGACCAGTTTCTGTTTGCTAAACCTAGTCGTCATTCCTAGAGAAAAGGATAAGAGATATAGATTTAAAAAAAAAAAAAAAAAAAACAGAGAGACGAAGAACACAATTACTTTTCTTCACAACCTCTAAATTCTTCTAAACCTTGCTGGAGGACTTTGGGCCCAAAAAATGGAGGAACAACGATTAAGGAGAGATAAGGTCATCGAAATCTCTAATAGTCCCGAGATATTCTCTGACCTTCTTAACATGACCGTGATATGTCTTCTTCAGACGAGGGCATTGAGGAATTGCAAAAAGCAAGTATATCATATATCATCGTCACTCACAAAGAATAAATAAAGAACAGAAAGAACAGACAAAAAGGACGCACCAGACACAAGAGTTCCCTAACTACGAAAAAACTTGGAGGCTTCGTCCAGGCCTTCACCAGGGACGAACTCCCAACCATTGCCTGAAATAAAGAAGAAGTTTGGTTTCCAATTGTAGAGGGACAATGGAGAGTTAATTATTAACTTAGAAGCCCTATCCCATGGCTTATATTCCCAGTAGCTAAGGTCTTTGGACTTTCTTAGACGATAAAAATGGAGAAATTTGTCTCTCTTGATGACGTCTCTGTCAATGGCAAACATCCACACCACCATACAACAAATGATGGTCCACCAAGAATTACGCACTAATTGTGCCGGGGCAAGGTGCAGATACGTGAAAAGTTCCCTAACAAAGGGATGAACGAGAAGACGAAGACCACCAGCGAAATCTGCTTCGTAGAAACAGACTTCATCAGCATATGAGTGATAGGCCCTATCCTCGTCACTCGTAATCCTAATTCTAACCAAATTAGGAAATTGAAACCTATCCCTAATTCGTTTCTTATCTTTCTCTGAGAGGGCACATTGGATGTCCTAAGCTTTATAGGGAGTAGAAAGGGAAGTAACCTCAAGAATCTCGCGATTATTAGATAAAGATAACCCCATTTCCAGCCCACTAGACATAACTTCCCTAGACATTTTCAAACACCTGGAAACTCTAGCAGAACAAGAAGCCAAGAGAAATAAAGAGGAAAGGACGAACCTATATGGACAGTCCTTCCCCACGAAAAGACTAACCCCCTTGAGACACTCTCTCTCTACAATCTCAAGCAAACAACCTAAGTGAGCAAAAAGAAAAGATATTGAAGGACAATCAACCCTAACAAAAGAGTAATCTACCATGGAAGAGCAGAAAAAGAGAGAGGAGTATGAAGAACTTACCAGGGAACGCAGAACTGAAAAAGAAAGCTTGAAGAAGAGAAAAACCCTAGAACGCCAACTGAACAAGGAAAGAAAACGAAGAAAAGGAAAATGGAGGGAAAATGGCGAAATAAATGGCCAAAACATGCGTGGGAAAACCAAGGAAAGTCTGCACGCCAGACACATCTTGATCGTACATGTGGCACTCAGCAGATCAAACATCAACTCGTCATAAATACGTTGTACACGGAACACGAAGCGTTATACGGTTATGTTTTCATCTCGTCTAACAAACAAAAATTCAAACAAGGGGGCAACTGATGAGTCATAAATTTATGATCGTCATTAAGCTAAGATTGTCATTAACCAAGAGAAGACATTATGCATTTATTACGCTTATTGATGAGAAAGTGTAACAGACGGAGCAATGGTCACGGAATGAGCTGTGAACTTCAGATAAAGATTTTGTAATGCACTAGCCGTTGAGCATAAATACAGCAATTCATTGCCTATTAATGAGGCACGCAACTATAAAAAGAGGAGGCAACAGAAGTTAAAGGTACACACAAAAATACTCTACAAAAACCACTCTCCAGTCAATTCTGTCTAAAATCTTTCTCCTTTATTGACTTAAGCATTAGAGGCGGTTTGGCTAATGCCATGCCACATCGGCGTGTTATTCTTCCACCCAGTTCATTTTGTAGGTTTTCCTCCAATAGAGATGACCCTAATCATAGCTTTGTCCATCCACTACGACGAGGAGCTCAACTGTTGATTTTTTGCTTCATCACTAACCATAATTAAATTTTGGCAAGTAGAATCTCTTAAAAAATTGGAACATTTTTGGATTTTAATTTACACTAAGTTATTTATTTATTTATTATTTTATTATTATTATTATTATTTTTTTGTTGAGAAGCAAATAGACATACAAAGGAAAGTGAAATGGACTTTAATATAAATGCACGCCGCGAACTCCACTCATAAGTTATGGTACTTTTTAAGGGAATGTGGAACAAGTTATATTACACATACCACACTTTCTTAAGTAATTTTTTAAGAGAATTTGGAGTAAGTTTTACTATACACAACACACCCTCTTAAATAACGTAAAAAATTATCTATTCTTTTATGGAGAATTTTAAACTAAGTTTTTTTTTTTTTTTTTTTTGAGAGAGTTTCAACCTATGGCGTCCGCTCTTGATAATAGCTCTTTATCATCAGACCAAGACACCAATCAGTTTTTGGTGTAGGCGGGGATTGAATCTCAGATCTTTTAATAGCTTTTTATTATTAGATTAAAACACCAATCAATTTTGAGTGTAGGCGGAGATTGAACACCAGATCTCTTATATATCCATCAGAGACTTTATCAGTTGAGTTAACTGGAACCCCCATATATATATATATATATATATATATATAAATATATATTCATTCCTTGAAGGTGGGTTTAACATTATGATTTGTCCAACTATAGTATAATGTCGTTTGGGAATTGGGACCATATATCATATATGCCAATTAGGCAATTAATACTCTTTGGAGTTTCGAGTACGTAAACAACGTAATGATGTTTAGAATTATGTTGAAATGATAACGGTAAGAGACTAAGAGGAAGAGGAAAGAGGGAGAGATATATCATATATGTCCACTACACCTCCTAAGTTTTTTGTTTTTGTTTTTGTTTTTTTTTTTTTTTTCACATACAGCATTTGTTTTTGAAATATTTTAGAAAAATTTTGAATTTATTTTCATGGAAAATATTTAAAATATATATATATATATATATATATATATATAAATTGATTACTTTTTTTTTTCATAAAAAAATTTTAAAAATATTTCTTAGTTAACTTTTCTCTATGTTTTAAATTTTATTTTTATGGAAGTTAACTTTTCTCTTACTACTGGGCAATAGTTATGCTTTTTTATTTTATTTAGAAGTGTATAGTTTTGCTTAACTAAGTAACAATGTGATATCTTGGTTGCACCATGCTCATTAAATTCATAACCTTAAATTATTATTGTCCCAATAATCTTACAACTTTTGCCACATCTTTCTCCCAAAAAAAAAAAAACTTTTGCCACACCAATTTTCATTATTATCTGATATAGCTCTTTTTTTAATAGAAACATTATTCTATATAGCTGGTTGTGAGCATTGAATAATGTATAAAAAATGGTGAATCTATATAAAAGCAATAAACAATTAATCACAATGTATGACATCAAAATTGTGGCGAAAGTAAAGGCAACAAGTCAACTTGCAATTAAATTATAATTACTGTTTAAACTATTGCCTTTTTTTTTTTTTTTTTCTATGAAAACTACTATTATTATAGTTATTGCAATTCCCTTATTCTTCATGACATAATAAAATTATAGAAAATAGAATGCCAAACAGTAAAACCGAACAGGTAGCAACGTACGTCAACACTCACCGGAGAAGTGGAAAAATGCCCCCTCTTTATCTATCACTTCAATATTTTTGTAATATCACATTTATGCACGATACTTATTTCATAAATTTTTATGTTTTTTTTCTTTCTTTAAATTAGTACACCATCCTGAGTCCTGACCCAACCCATAAGGATTCGCAGGAGATTCTTAAATAAATATTTGTGTAAGCCAATCAGACAGTCACACCTACCCATCATGGAGGATTTATTTGTTTTAATTCAACTGCACCCACCAACCCCTCATGGATAGAATTTTTTATTGCCACACATTTTCAAGTTGCTCACTTTCTTTTTCTAAATAATAAGTTAGAAACTCAGGACATTTTTGTAGCTAATAAATCTGTTCGTCAGGTCGGGAAGATTCTCCATGTTCTTATTTTAAGCGATGGCTATTGGCTAAAACAAAACGGAAGCACCCCATTTATATTAATATTGCAAGTTAAAAGAACCTTGTCATATTTTTTGATAATAAACAAACTTGTAATATATTTTTTTTTATATAATAAAACTTGTAATATATTAAGGTACGTAGAACAACACCGGATAATCAATGCAAAACTAATATAATAATTTCATAATATACATTATCGTTATTGGTTTGGAGTTTGGAGTGATCAAGCTATATAAGTATTAAGTATACACACCAAAAAAAAAAAACAGATACTTGGTGAGGTCATATGAGTGTGTCTCGCATTTTTATATTATTAGCTTATTTAATCTTTAGCTTTCGGCTTAAAATCAGCTTTTTAGGTGTATTTACTGCACCCGAAGTTTCGTCATTGTCTGTGAAAACTCAACCACGCGGCTTGGACGGTGCAAATGTTTACTGAGTTTTTTTTAGGACACAAAGAACCTCTTAAAGCATTTACATCTGTAATATTTGTATTACTCTCTTTTATTATTTTAAAAGTTATTTTATTAATTATACCATACTATTTTACAACATATTTAATATCTCAATTTTTATTTTTATACTTAACTCATTAGAATAATATATACTACCCAATAAAATAATATAATACAATCTCTCTCAATAAAATAATATATACTAGTCTCTGAGCAAGCGCTTACGTGTGTACTTATTAGAGGTTCTTCTATTTTTTGGATAAAAATTAATAATTTACATTTATTATAATTTGAGATTTTTACTTTTTCCAATCATAAAAAAAAAAAAAAAAAAAAATACTTATGGTGAGTTTTGTAGATTTAAAACTAACAAAAGAGTGATCCTATTTTGTAGGGAGTTAGTAAGTAGAAGTAGAAATTTAAATCAACCTAAAAGTATGAGTTTATTAGAAGCATGAATGCATTTCAACGTAGAAGTATGAATTTATTATTTTTGTTAATTTACTATTTTAACCTCATTTTTAAGTTTTAGGTAGGGGTATTTTTTACCGTAAAAAAAATAATAACTAACTCTCTTTTGCCAATTTACTATTTTAACCTTATTTTTAAGTTGTTGGTTAATTAATTTATGGGTATTTTTGACTGAAAAAAAAAATAATAACTAACTTTTTGAATTCTCTTAATATATATAGATAGATAACTCAATAAAAAAAAATGAAATTTAAGTTTACAATGGGTGAATAGTCACTTGTATATGTAGAAGTCCACTCTAGCACTATTGTAAAACTTTTTACAAGTACAAGACCGGGTAATGGGGTTATTTTGTGCTTTGATACTAAAATTTCCTTACATATACCATTTACAATGCCCAATGTGAATGCTCTTACAAGACTTTTAATTTCCCAAAACAATAATCCTATAATTATAATATTTTTCACAAAATATTTCACAATTCTTTAGGCATAAATAAACTCTTGGAAGATAGGAGCCACAAGAACACCAAAATGAGGAAAAAAAAAGTTACTAACTCAACTATTGTGAAAATTGTGATATCTATAACCTTACTCATAATAAAATTGACAAATTTTAACACTCTTTTTTCTCGCTTTCTCTGTCTCTTAAGGATACCAGATGAGAAATTGAAAATGGCAATTAAAATTCTAGGATGGCAATGGAATGGAACAAAGGAAACTTATGTAGAGTAGGAGTGGGGCAGGTTGGGAGCATGATAAATTAGAAATATTTTGTCCTTTGATGAGATAACAATTAACAAAAAAAGCATAAGGGAGAGAGATAGAGACAGAGAAGCATTGTGGAGGAAGATAATAAAATATGTATTGATGACGCAAAGGATTTCAGTGGGCCACTCATCCAAGAAGAGTTTTGGAAGAGATGTAATATACAAGAACACTCAATCGAAGTAGCACTTGTGTGTGGTGTTTGTCAAAGTTTCTTTATTGCTGAAGTTCAAACTCACAAACTCAATATATAAAGTATATAACAATTAAGGTTTTTCTCTCATACCTTGAAATGGTGTGATTTGTTATATAAAGATCCGATTTGACCATCATCTCCACAATTGTCTTCATTTTCCATAATGGGGAGTGAAACAAGCAATGGCTTCAATCATGGGTGGGAATCTTGGGATTTACGCTAACATTCTTTGATCATGAGTTAATGGGGTGAGGATCTCGTGCTCTCGTTCAGAGATTGTGCCTTTCTGAATAATGAGACCTCGTCATTTTTTACTTCACCCACTTTATGATGGATGGCTAATACTAGACATTTGGAGAACTTTAACTGAGCAAAGGTAAATGACCGTAACGTTACCCATCATGTATAAAAAAAATTAAAATAATAGAATATGTGTAAAAAGAGATTAAGTTTTATATATATATATATATATATATATATATATATCATATAAATATATAAATAAATATACAAATTTAAGGCAAGCAGGACATGACAAGATAAGGGAGAAAATGGGCTTTTACCTTTTTTTTTTTTTTTAAAAAAAAAATCCAGCATTTTACCCATTTTCCCAAACTAATTAGGGAAATACTCCTGTTTTGAAACTCGATTTTCTAAAAATCGAGTTTTAATTTAAAATTAGATTTTTGGACAATCAAGTTATAATAAACTGAAAATTAAAAAAAAAAAAAAATTGCATGGAACTCGAGTTCATAGAGCTCGAGTTCCATGCAATTATTATTATTATTATTTTTAAAGTTTGATCGTCCCATACCTATAGCTGTTTTTAGGGAGCCCTATAGTGGCGTTTTAAATGGAACTCGAGCTCCAAGAACTTGAGTTTCATGCAAATTTTTTTTTTTTTTTTTATTTTATTTTATTTTTTTTTTATTTTTAAGTTTGATTGCACCATACCTATAGCTGCGTTCAAGGAGCCCTATAGTGGCATTTTAAATGGAAATCGAGCTCCATAAACTCGAGTTCCATGCAAGTTTTTATTTATTTTATTTAAGTTTGATCACCCTATACCTATAGCTGCATTCAGGGAGCCCTATAGTGACGTTTTAAATGGAACTCGAGCTTCATGAACTTAAGTTCCATGCAAGTTTTTTTTTTTTTTAATAAGTTTGATTGCCCCATACTCAATTTTCTACAAATCGAGTTTCAAAACAGGGGAATTTCCCTAATTAGTTTGGGAAATTGTGCAAAATGCTGGATTTTTTGTACGAAAGAGGCAAATGCCAATTTTCTCCCAAGATAAAGTGAGCAAAACTTATCCTTAGTTATTTTATCAATTTTTCGGGACAAGAAAGACTCATATGGGATAAAGTAGGACAAAACAAATTAGAGAAACTTTTTAATTTTTAGATAGGATAATATTTCAAACTTGATTACATTTATTTCTTGATAATTGTTCTTTATCATGAGATAGACACCAAAAACTAATTGGTGTAGATAGAAATTGAAGTTTTACTAGTTGAGTCACTAGAATCCACAATGAGTTGCTAATTAAATAAATAAAATTTGTCAAGTTTTTTATATTTTTTGAGAAGTTTAGAACTACCCAAAAAAAAAGGAAAAAGAACTGACTTCAATATTATAGGCATCATAGTTAAATTTGTATTTATTTTTTCCCTGAGTAGTCCTAAATTATAGAAACGCATATGAAGGTTGTGGCTTGATCAATGAAATCACATTAAACTCATGACATTGTTTAATAAGTTGGGAGATGGGTGAATGAGACTAATCACCAACCAGTATGACTTTGCGTATCAAGATCTTATTATTCCCAAAATTAAGGTGGGAGATGGGTGGGACTTTAATTTTTATTTATAGTCAGTTTATTATATGGTACGTTGGGTCTAGATATTCAAAACCAAACCGGGTCTTTAGCTCCTTGTTTATTCTATATATTTGGTACTTTGATTTCTTAGTCAAACAACCGAGAAAGAATAACTCATTTCATAAAAAGAAAAATAGCAAATAACTTAAATATTTTTTTTAATCAGAAGCAAATTTAAATCAAACAAAATTTTAATTCAAGTTTTATATATAAGATTAAAAGCTTTACTAGTATTTATAAGATTAATGAAAACTATACTATTTTTTTTTTTTTTTTTTGAGGAAAAAAAGAAAACTAGACTTAGGAGATAGGAGATAGTTTTAACGGACAAAGTTGGCAAATGCCCTTTTCGGGCAAAAAAAGCAGCATTATACCCCATTTCCCAAACTAATTAGGGAAATACTCATCTTTTGAAACTCGATTTTCTCAAAATCGAGTTAAGCCCTATAATGGCGTTTTTAAGGAGCCTATAATGACGTTTTAAGGACCTATAATGACGTTTTAAAAATCGAGCTCCATGAACTCGAGTTATAGATAAAAAAAAGAAAAAAAATTTCACGTAACTCGAGTTCATGGAGCTCGAGTTCCAAACGCTAATATAAGTCCTTAAAATGTCACTATAGGCTCCTTACAACTTCATTATAGGGATCCAAATTTTTTTTTTTTAAACTCGATTTTGAGAAAATCGAGTTTTAAAAAAGGGACATTTTCCTAATTAGTTTGGAAAAGAGGACAAAATGCTGCTTTTTTTTTTTTTTTTCCCGAAAAGGGCATTTACCAATTTTGTCCTAGTTTTAACTTATAAAATTATCTTTTGATCTACACATTTCATGATACATTTATATATATTTTTTGGAATACAATTTTTAGTGTCCTTTTTCTATACGTCCAAAAATAATTTTATTATCTAAGTAAAAATGATTTAAAAATGAGACAAATTAAGGGTATAAAGGTAAATTCAAAATTTTTAATTTTGAAATTCCTGAAATTATGACATAAATTTTATAATTAAAATATAATTACTGGAAATATAATATAAGAATATAAGAATATTATATTTTTTATTTAAAAATAAAGTCTCTAAACAGGTACATGTTGGGTATGAAGAGACTAGTATTTTTTATGACGTCTTGCACATCAATTTTGTTATCTTTCTTCAATAATAATCTTGGACATCAATTCTACTTGTAATAGTCTATAGAGAGCTGAGTTCTTCTTGGTTATTACTGAACAAAATAGTAATAATAATATAAATAAATAGAGAAATGAAGCAAGAGAGGACAAGTAGTTTGCCGAAAGACAATTATGATTTTTTTTTTTGGAGAAACAAACACACATGCAAGGGAGAGAAAAAGATGATCTAACGCAAAAATATACCACAAACTCTACTCAAAAGTCTTGGTTAATTAATCTGATATTTGCGACAAATTCTTGGACACCTAATTGTCACTATCCACCATTTTTTTTTTCCCTGTCATGACTCATGGGGGTACACTTTTGCTGCAAAATAATATTTAGGAAAAAAAATCTCTCTTTTCCTAATCATTAAAGTAACTAGTTTGTAACTCATGCATATGTATGGATGCATTTAAAAACAAACACATTTTTTATCGTAAAAATATACATAATTAATCAAATTATTAGAAAAAATAAATGTAAGCAGATGCATATTAAAATTTATATCTAAATTTAATACTACTTATGATTATTTTAATTTTAATTTTTAATAAGATAGAACATGTGATGTTATTTGTTGAATAGATATATAACTGTTATTTTATTTTATTTTTATTTTTATAGTTTATTAATATTGGACTCTTAGTATTTTGTATTTATTACCTCACTTGACACAAAAATTTAAAAATTTAAATAGACACACTGTACAAAATTAGCTCACAATTAAAATATAATTTAGAACCTAATTAAATTTTCTATGAGCTTTGGCACAAATCCTCTAAAACTTTATGCTTTAATTCTCAAGTAGAATTAGGATTATGTTTAATAGGTCTATAGTCTATCTCACACAACCTTGAACGGTTGAACACTTGAACCATCTCTTTTTCTTCCCTTTTTTTTCTTTTTCTTTTTTTGGGCTTAGGAAAATCAAAACTATACTCAATGAAGGATGTCACGTGGAGAGAAAATCAAATCCTTTTACTTTTATTATTATTATTATTATTATTATTATTATTATCATCATCATCATTATTATTATTATATTTTTCCTGAGTTTTTATTGACTTTTTAATCCATTTACCATGATGATGGACCAAATCCCCTGTTAAAACCGTGAGTCTCATAGCAAACGAACAGTTGAGCTTTCTAACTAAATCACGGCAAAAAATCTGCAAGGGGCCACAAATCCTTTATCTATACCAATTGGGTCATGTCGAGTGTGCGATTGCACATGCAAGTGAAAATGACTCCCAATGTTGTTTTCAATAGACAGTGGCCATTTTGACATTTTAACTCTCTTATCGACATAAAATACTCAGAAAAATGATGTAATTTTGTTGAAATTTGAAAGTTAGACATAAAGAGCAGGTCACAATTAATCCCAAATTTGAGTGGCAAACGAAGAAAAAGTCACTTTCCATTTGTTCTTTGTCGCCACTCACCATTACGAGCTCGTATATATGCCGGGTTAAACATATGATTTTTGCACCAATACCTACATGCAATGTAACGTGGTCTAAAGTGGCCACAAAAATAATGATTAACATTACTATTGATTTCTATTTAAAGTTTAAAAGGTCTAACCCTTTAATTCGGGGGGAAAAATTAAATGACATAAAGCCAACGGTGCATAAAGAAAGAAATAAGTAGGTGTGGTAATTTGTGTTTGCAGGTTAGGTTCATATCGTGTTGAGTTATAAATACTTGGCTATATGGGTTGACCCGAACCCGATCTCTTTAGTAAATGTGTCAAAAATCCTTAATCCTAACTCAATTCGTTTATTAAATAGGTTAACTCGACACGATACGTTTAACCCATTTAATTAACAAGTTATGTAAATATCAATACAAATGACTTGTTTAATAACCCATTTGATTAATAGGTCATACTTGACTTGAATAACCTATAATCAATTTCTATATATCTAAAATTAAAATACAATTACAACCATAAATATAGTAATAAACATATTATTGCAACAAATAATTAAGCAATAATAACAAGATAATAATAACAAAATTTAATACCTTTATAACTTAAACGAGTTAAACAGATCATACAAGTTCACATATTGAATACGAACACGACCTATTTATTAAATAGGTCAGCTGAGTCGACCCGAATATGACCCGAACCCGTTTAGCTTAACCCATGACTTATTTATAAACAGGTTAGTCATGTCGGGTTTATAGGTCATGTCAAATTTTGCCACCTCTAAATATAAGTAGTAATAAGTACGTTACATTTGTGTGGGACATATCAATTCTTTTTATTTTTTGAGAATCAGGACATTTTAATTCTAAACATTGTATCCTTTTTCTCATAAAAATAAAAAATTGTATTCTAAAAGTGCGCATTTTTATGGAATTAAAAAAGAAAAAGAAAAGTGTGCATTTATATAAGCATGCTATTTTTTCTTTGAGAGAAAAATAAGCACGCTGTTGACTCGCTTACTTGCTTATTTGTTGATTGCTTGGGCTTTGAGTTGACTGAAATTAAACATTAAGTCTAAATACTAGTCAAATTTTACAATTTTATTCACAATTATTAAGTTAACAAGTTACTCCAATTTATGTATAATAAAATTGAGGCTAAAAGTGTTCATTTGTGAATGTGATGTTATACCAATTATAATCTCTCACCTCAAATCTTATGAAAATAATTTGTTATGTTAGTATAATTGTTGGATTGAAAATGGATTAAATATTTGTCTTCACAATAATCTTAAAGCCTTAAAATTCATCATTTTTAGGACTTTTTTGTTGTTGTTGTTGTTGAAGATTAATCATTCTTAGGATCTTAGTTGCTTATCTTGTTTGCATTATAGTCCACTTAATTTGAAATGAATCCATTTTATGATTCATATAAAGAGTTGCATATTAAAAAAATATATCTAGTGTTATATCATTTAAAATTTTATATAAGATGACACTCTATATATTGTCAAATCTATCTATAAAATTTATTTCTTCTCCTTTTCATGCTCACATGGATATCTTTTATTTCTTCTCCTTTTCACTCACTCCTTAAAAAAAAAAAAAAAAAAAAAATCACCATCAACTCTTTTTCTTCTTCCCTAATTTGTTTTCCTTTTATGTTGTTGGTGAGATGACACTTTAGGTAGCCTCGAATTAAGTAGTTAATATAGCATATGGAGAAACTACTTAATATAAAAGCTTAAGCTAACAGATAAGCTCTAATTGACAAGTGAATTTTTGAGATTGCTAATCAGGGTGGGATGACTGGTGCTTTAGAGACGTTATGCGGACAAGCCTATGGGGCAGAGCAATATCAAAAGCTAGGAATTTATACTTACGCTGTCATTTTCTCTTGTTCTAGTTTGTATCCCAATATCTATCCTATGAATGTTCATAAATAAGCTACTAATACTCATAGGCCAAGTTCCTTCAATCTCACTTATAGCACACATGTACTCCATATATATGCTTCATCCCTAACATGTTTTCATACGCTATACTTTCATCACTAATTCACTAATCACTACTTCCAGACTTAAGAGTCTGATCCTTCCAAGGCTCTTTAGTTCATGTGCAACACTTTGTTTCCATATTCCCCTTTGTTGGGCTATAGTTTTTAAATTAAAGTTAGGAATTATCGAAGCAACAACATTCAATATTTCATCATAACGGTTGAATGTGTTCTTGCTTGGGATACAGTCCAAACAAGAGTCAATATCTTATAACATGGATTTATGCAACCCTTCTCTCACATTGGGTGAGTCCGCACTCGCGGTATCCACATATTATGAGGAGGTGTTCTATAAATCCACTTCATAAGATGCAGACATCTCTCATAAAGAAAGAGAAAGAACATTCTTATGTCTCATGTGAGTAATTACATGAATAACAACGAAAATATTAAATTTTTTTACTTTACCCTAAAGCACAAGGGATAAACTATAATATTGAAAAAAGCACTAAAGGTAAAATGGATTAACCAAAATGCAAGGAATAAATTGTATTTTATAAAATAATAAAAATAGGACTAAAACTCATTTTACATTCTTAAACCTTGGATTAATTGTCATTTCAATTATTTAAATTGTGGTTTTGCTAATTTAGTCCTTTGAGTTTGCTATCTTTGTTAATGCCATCCTTCTGTGTCTTACTATTAGAAAATCTATTGTTAGTAACTCTAAAAGCTTATTCTTTTTTTAGCTTTTGTCTCAGTTTTTTTACTTTTTAACAATAAACTAACTTTTAGCTTTTTATCACACATTTAACATAAATATTATAAGAAATTATATCTTTTCAAATGAAATATAAGAATCCAGTTTTATTTTGTACTTTAAAAAGTGCGACTTTAAAAGAAAATAAATGAAAAAGGTTAAAAAAGAAGACGAAACAAACAGACCTTAAAATTTTTTATTTTATTTATTTTATAAATTTTATTTAGCACCTTCTTTTTTTGAGGAATACACACACACAAATGACGTAGAAAGACAAAGTGGGAACAAATGATGTGATGAAGTTCGACCATAAACTTGGTGTTCCCTGCCCTGTACCTACAGAGTTGGGGGAATCTTTTGTATTAAATGATACCACGTCATTTGTAGTAAAATTCAATAAACAAAAGACATGTGTACAAAAATAACTATCCATTAACACATGTCTTTTATTTGTTAGTGGGGTAATTAATTTTTGCAGATATGCCTCTTATTTATTGAATTTTGGTATTACTGAAATGATATTATTTGATACCAAATACTTTATTGGAAGGAGGAGTGGGTCACGAGCAGAGCTCATGCCTCCTACTAGCTAGCTATCCTTTATATTATAATTATTGTTTTTATTTTAATTTTTAATTTTTGTTTAAGGAATTGGTATCTTTTTTTTATCTGACTATTTCACTTCATTCTCATGAGATATCCCTAAAACCCTATGGAAAAATAGTATAATAAATTGAAACTATAGCCTTCGAGTCATTTTACGCTATTTCAAAACAATTAACTCACCATTCGAATATTGACATGAGGGTTTACTATTAGTATAGTTTTTCATAATGAAGGAATAATTTTCAAATATATTTCAATTGGAATAATATAAAATATACTTAATACTAACCTCATCACACATGTTACATGCATTCTCAATGTTTTTTTTTTTTTTTTTTTAATTTTAATTTCACGAATTTTCATTTATCACAACTATGAGGTTATATGTTCACCTAGGGCTGTCTAGACTCGACCGGAGCTCAACAACCCGGTAAAACCGCTTGACGTCGACCCGATTCCAACCTGAATCGAAGGTCCAGTTGGTCGGCGACGGGTTTTCGTTTTCAAGAACCGACATCGGCGGGTGGTTTGCTTTTCAAAAACCTGAGCAACCCAAACCCAATCGGACCTATTAAAAAAATCTAGCCAAATCTTGCAAAAACAAGCCAAATGCGGCGGGATCTCGACTAGATTTGGCTATGGTGGGATTTAGCCAGATCTAGCAAAATCCCAGCAATTTTTAATGAAAAAAATGTAGATTCCAACATTAAAATGCAGATTCCGGTGATTTTTTTTTTCGATGACTTTTATTTATTTATTTTTTTTATTCCGACAACTGACCGAACCGACCGACGCTCACCCCTCACCCAAAACCGACTCAATCGATTTTTTCGTGCGGTCGATTTTGGGTTCCTCTACCCTCTACCCATTGTCAGCGGGTCGAGTTCGGGTTGGGTCCAAAACTGACCTGACTCGACCCGTGGATAGGCCTACGTTCACCAATCATCAAAAGAACTGGAAATGTGGTGAGACTCCATTCCCAAAAAAAGAAGAAAGAAAAAAAGAACATACCCATACTTGATAGTGACTTCAATATTATTTCGGTGTTCATTTTCTTGTGCTAGGACTCATCTCACTTCTGACTATTTTTGTGATTGAAAATTCATCAGACATATGTATAAACATTAAATTGGGATGAATGAAAAATTGTGAATTTCAAAAATAAATAATAGAGGCTGGCAATGAGTTTAGTATAAGTACACTGAAAATTCTTATAACAAGCCTCGGCATGGGCACCAGTGCACCGCCCGTTATATTGTTCGAACTGCAAGGGTGTTGTAGGATTTCTGATTGGGACACTGTTTTATTTGATCTATTACGTTGTTCGAACGGCAAATTTAATTGACGCAATTTCTAGCTTTCTAAGCATATAGAAATGGGCAATTGAATTTTTTAGGTAAAACATTTGATGTGCTTTTAGGACCGGTCTCCCTTACCAAATTTCAGAGGCCTCTCCCACTTTTTTTAATGCAAAAATTCAAAAAAAAAAAAAGAAAAACACCGCATTTTCATTTCCATTTACAAACCCATCATCTCCGCCACCTTCTATCATGTCAGTGGACTCTTTGTTCTTGCCACCCTCTTTCTTTGGGCTTGGTCTACTTGGAGTTGGGATTTTCTTCTCTTGACCATTGTCTAGCCCAAACTTGAGTAGGTACTCACGAGTTTTCAAATTATCATCGAGTTTATGAGCTACTTACCTCGTAGGGACTAAATACCCACTTATCTCGTTTTCTTGCTTTACTAACTCCCTCCACACAATTCTCACAAGCCTTAACACTAGCTTTCTTGGTTGTAGAGGCTACCAGATTCACCATTAGATTTCCCAATTTCCACACTCCAAGAATTAGGGTTCGTTAATAGTGGCCTTTGATCGTTAGGGATTCATTATAATGTTACTTTTAAATTTCTAGTATATTATTATTATTATTAAGGTCGTGGTCTAAAGTCTATATAAACCATGCAATTGTCTTTGTATTTATTTATGTGTCATGCTAACGAGTGTCGACATCGGTAATTGTTTTCACAATAGCATTTCCCTTTATTTATTTTGTGGTATTGACTTCGTTTTTAGCGGGCTTAGTTTTAGTGGTACTGCAGCAAAGGGCAAACCAGAAAAACTAAGGTGTCATTTCATTTTTGTTATAGAGCTGCCGGTGAGCCCATTTCTAATCGAATTTGGACACATGGTGAATCAACACAAGATCCCAAACATGAACAAACCATAGACTGAGAGAAGCTTGTTGCATACATCTGAACACAATATAATTTTTCAAGGTAGAGGTCTAGAGAGAGCAGCTTCTTATGCAATATCATCCTTGTGCACTAAATCAACTCAAACCCTGTGTTGCTATTGTAAAGATTAGTTAACCCTTATAAACTTCAAACATTTGGTAGAAGTATAAAATTGAAGTTTTAAACAGTTTTATTCTGACATGAGTTGGTAGCTTAAACTTCACATAACAAAAACCATGTGTACTATCGCTATACTCTCAGATCTCCAACAAATAAATGCCAAACTGGTTGCTGTCAGAGAAGCTCTATAACCAAGCTAGAAGCCAGAGATTTGATAGAGTAGTAATCCTAGCAAACAAGAAGCATGCCAAAGCAATGATAGACTAGACTACTAACAACCACATGGACTTGCTTAGCACTAATAATAGCAGACATGGACTACAAGAGAGTAGAGGGGTTCATTTTTTGCAAGTATATGACTAAACATGCATCAAGAACTTTTGTAAACCATTGAACATGTTTTATAACTTTTTATCTTTTCTTGGTAGTTAAAAGAAAAAAAAAAGTAAGCTAGAGTCCACCTGCCCCTAAAGTTAAGATTTTAAAGGTTACTTCCAAAGCTTCACCACCCTCTTTGATATCCTCTTCATTCCTAGTCTTGTCCATCTCACAGTTCAGATTTTATTTTTACGATCTAACAGTGTACAAATTGCCACGTTACTGCAATTTAAGGGATGGGATTTGAGATTGTGTGGCAAGTGTAGATTCTTGTGCCTAGTGTGGTCAAGAAACAACTTTTGAGAGACGACAAAAGAGAGATTGAACATATCCTCGACAGATGACAATACACAAGGCAGTGTCAAATTCATAAGTAATCTCTTGATAGACCCGTATACCTAAAATCTTTAAAACATTGGAAAATTCCAGTAAACAAAGTAGCTACCTTAACAATAATGTGCAGCCACAGCTAAGCATAATGAAAGCGTGAAGAGGATGTCCAAAATGCTTGGAAGCAGCTTTACTATCATCATAATACATTTGTCCTCATGTTCCATCCCAGCTTGATTTATCGAGCAGCAACGGGCATGACTTGTCTTTTTCTGGTGGCATTTGGAAATAAAATGATGACAAGTCTTGGATGTTAGCAATATCACTGACATGACTCAGGGTTCCTCTATGACTTGAACCATCTAGCAAACTTTCACTCTTGTCTTTGAGTAAAAAGCATGAATATGTTCCTTCATTTCTGGGAGACTCAAAAGCATAATTGAAAGGTGAATGATGCTTCCTTGAGGAACCACTTAATGATGGGCAATCCCATTCTAAATCAAAGTCAAGTCCGGAGGAAAGGTCCGAAAGGAGGACACCTTCGAAACCAGGATGATGATATCTCTCACTGAAAACCTTGCTCATTATACCGTGATTATGAGGAGAAAAGAAGATGCTGCTATCTTTGCATTTAGTGTCATTCTTGTGATCTACGGCCAGAGTAAGATAGTCTGGTGCAAGTGTTAGAGCTAGAGGAAAATGGTTAAAGTCAGCCTTTATATCTTCCTTGTCTTCAACTTGTTTTCCAAAATCAAGGTCATTATAGTTGGCTGAATAGGACCATGGGAATGAAATAACATTTGGAGAATATGTGGACAGGAAGGATGATTCAATCAACTCTTTTGCACCTACCCTATCATCCAGAATGTGCTGATGATAATCACCCAAGGAACTTGATGAAGGTGAATACACACTCAGCTCTGTATTTTGACAAGTATTAGATGAGTTTCTTTCCTCTGTACTCCTGTCAAAGTCCCAACCTAGAAGAAGAGGATTTGACCCACTTTTAATCAAACATTTTTTTGGATAATGTAAGTCATCCAGTTCTTTGAGATGATTATATGCAAGAGATCCATATCTTTTAGATTGAAACCCATAAGTGGAATCACACTGAGTGCATAGAACTGGACTTCTTTCTCCTACTTCATAATCGGTTTGTCTCATTTCATACTCGAGACATGCTATACTGGCATTGCTTGAAGGAGTGTAAAAATTTGAGAGAACTCCCTCTGGTGATCTATTCAACCAACAAGATGAAGGACCATCATCCAAGTGTGAAACATGGTCAAGTTCCATATGGTTCCTTGCATGCATATGACTTAATTTTTTGAGCTGACCATGCGACTCCAAAGAAGTGAGAAACTGAGATTTGGTATCAATATAAACTTCCCTTGATTTTGATTTCTTAAAACCCTGCCAGAAAAATAATTATTCAGCTTAATCACCAACACCAACACCAACACCAACAGAATAAGTGACATCCATATGGAAAGGAAAAGGAACATACGCTGTTTTTGTTGCTCTCAGGGAACAGGCGACTGAGAAGCAAAGAAACAAAATCATACCTGAGAAAATTTCTACTAGTCCATGATATGAGGCTAAAATAAAATGAGAAAACTTATTAAACAGTCATGTGTCTAACCCCTTTGAACAGAGTCCTTCAATATGAGGATACGATGTCTCTACAACCCATTTGCGTAATTTATGTCTCTTTTTAGAAAAGATTTCTCCATGCCTCTGCTGGCCCCCTAAAAATAAAAACTTGCAAGCATTTAAGACCATTCAGCAAAGCATTCCACCAGCATCTTAGTTGTGAGATTTGGAAGTAGAAAAAGATTGATATAATCTACCTTAAAGCTTAAACAAGCAATAGAACTCCATGGGATTACCAAGGATAAGATAAATTTTGGAAATTAAAAAAAAAAATGCTTAATAACTTGAAAAAATCTATACTTTTTTCATCCTTTCCTTCCATGAAATTAGCTACCAAACAAAGCATACATAACCCAGCATTCAACACATTGCTATATTTCTCAATATTTTCATGCATGCATGCAGCATATACCTGCTGAGGTTGTACAAGCTTCCGGTGAACTTCCATCTGCCAACCAATAAAAAAGTCAAAATATCATATCAAAGTTCTGGATTCAAAATCCACGGGATATATTGCAAACTGAGCAAGTTCATTAGTGGTTCTAATTTGGCATTGTCATTTACAAAATGAGAACATTAATGAGGATATTATGACAATGTACAAAAGATCATGTTTAAAGATACTACGAATCATGTAACATTAAATTATGAAGCAGAACACCATACTGAGAATGAGGTCAAATAAAGTGGTGGTGAATATTTTACTTTAAGAATATTGAAGCCTAATAGCGCTCTCTCACCTTTTGGAATACTAAAATCACAAATTAGTCTAACTCAAGCCTACTAAAAGAGCATTCCTAGATGGCTTTCTAATTCTATCTATGTCAAATAGCCCCCATAAGTGTCATAGTGCATGGGCAGCAACAGATTAGAATCACCAGGAATCAACTACCAAGAAGCAAGTGGTCAACAATGAAGGAAGCAGCATTCGCCTCCTACAAAGAATTAGCATTATTTTTGCTAGGGATTCAGGATACCAAGTGATATCCCTAAAAGTGGTCTCAGGACAGTACAAAATAACTTTTTTTTTTTTTCTTCTTTTCAGTATATAAGTCAGTATAACTGCATTTATATCTGCCATTTTTAAAGATGTTAGAAATGATAAGCTAGTGCATTCTGGACATCAGAAGAGGAGAGGAGCTATCTCACACAATATTAAAGGTTATAATAAAATCACAAAAAGGGAGTAAAAATTAGATTTCACGTTCAAATTACAGAGAACAATCTCCATTTATTTACAGGGAAGATTACTGTAACATGATTCCAAAATTAGGAGCAATAATTTGTTGTCATCATTTTCTTCCCTTTTATTGATAGAATAAACAAGAAAGAAACACTAATCAGAAGCATACCATTAAAAGAAAAAAGAAAATAAAAAGCCACTATACAGCACACACCTGATTTCTTTGATGCCCCACCAAGAGGTGACAGGTGTGAGCTAAAGTTACTAGGTGTGACATTTTCAGCAAGCAATGAGGAACTGAAGTCCTTACAGCTAAATTTGACACTGTTTGGGTTTCCTGCATAGTACAGAGAAAGCATGTAAATAATCATGTCCAGACAAGTGCATTGTCTTTAAATATTTTGAGTATGGCTGATTCATATACATAAAATTTTATAGAAGAAGAAATAAATTCATACCAGCCTTTAAGACTGGGAAAAAAAAAAAAAATTGCAGTTGAGATGCATTTCTGAACATTTACCTCCAGAACAGTCACTAATTTTGAACTTCTTTGACTGGTTTTCTTCTTTATGTAATGTATGGGATTGGTATTTGTGGCCTGCATTTTCCTTCAATTTCTTAAAAAATGCAAATTCAGAAGTTTTGGGATCATCAGCTGCATGTTACATTCAAATGGAATGATTAATATTTTCAAACATGAGTTCCAATTACTTTTGATTGGTACCACTAGAAATACAACATAATTATCACAATAGAGCTTGTATATATTTAAACATCTAGCACAAAGAGAAAAAACATTTTACTGCAAGAAAAGAAAACAACAAGTTATACCAAGAACCCAAGGAATATGCAGCTCCAGAAAAGCAAAAGCAATGTATGGTCAGCAGTAGAAACTTACATCTCGGACTCTGTGTTCCTTCTAAAGCTGTGGAAGAGGCATTTCTTCTGCAACTTAAGGGAATATTAACATCAAGATCTGTAAGCTTTACTCTTTTTCTGCAGCTGATATCTACATGGAAATGAAAAGTGAAACAAATTAGTAGGAAACAACAATTCAATTTAAATGATTAATCTCAACTGGAACAAATTTGAACCAAAAGGAACACAAATGAAAACTCAATTACACGAAGAAAAATGAATGATTTAGGAGAAGAACCTTTGGTTGATTGGGAAGTTGGATTTGGAATGCGGAAATCGGAGCTCCGAACTCCACGGAGACGACCCGTTTGTTGTGGTAGAGTTGCTTCGATGATCGGTGATGGAACTTTATGAGTAGTTTTGGAAATTCGTCGCTTCATTGTGTTTCAGATACGAAAATGAAAAAGGCACTAAGACTAGACTAATTATATATATAGATGGGTTTGGGGATTTTTCTTTTTGAGGAATTGAAGATATTTGGTTGTATTGGATGTTTATGAGAAAGTGAGAGAGAGAAAGGAAAGTAACTGGAATTTGAGGGGAAATTTGGGCGCCAACATGGCACGTGACTGGGAGGCGTGAGAGACTACTCGATAATTTTTGTTATTAGAATTTTTTTAGTGAAAAGTTTAGAAAATTATTGAGATAATATCGAGAATTTACAACTAAGAAATTTAAGTTTTTATTTATTTTTAATATATATATATATATATATATATATTTTTATGAGCTCCAATTTGTGTGCACCTAGATAAATTTATACAATCTTCAAGGATCAATTTCTTAGGAATAGGATTCCAATGAAGTTTGGGGTTTCAATGAGTTTTTAAAAATTGCTTAATCGGATGGAAACTTGTTAAATTTTTTTTTTTTTTTTTTGGAAAAGTATCAACTCTGATCGAGAAAGCTCAAGTCATTAGGAAGATATTTCAAGATTATTCAAAAGGTGAACATTACCAATTATGAGCAATTTAAGGTGATACTTTTTTAAGAGGACTCTTAGGACTCCAATTTGCCTATTTTGGTTCAAGCAACTTTAAGGCTATGTCTTAAATTGCTTTTGTTTATAGTCATGAATAAAAGGATTAATGAATTGCAAAATGTAAGATTACCCAAATCATTCTAAGTCTATTGAACTATATAAAATGGTACGTTTAACTATATAACCACAATCTACTATGCTTCCTAGGCCCTTTAAGGAACTCTTGATAAACTATGTTCTTGCCCATTAAATGTTGTAAATCATGCATCCACTAACCATTGTCATTAACTTTTACAAGGGATTTATCAATAAGAACCCCTAATGGTAAGGGCCAAGATAATCTAGTATTTCTACATGATTTTCATGAATTCTTCCATTGTTTTCTATAATCATGATCACTTTAGATCCAAGCATTTAGTTGTTCATTATAACATAGTGTTTTCAATTAAGTTAACAACTCAATTATTATAAAAATAAAGTAAGAGTTCAAGTGTTTAAATTTTGACCGAAAATTATTCAACTAGATAAGAAATTAAAATTTTTTTTTTATTATAGTAAGGTAGATAATCTTGATTGACTAATATGACATCTGCGAGCAAAGTTCTAAAAGATACATGGAACTAATTCTCTCCAAAAAAGTTTGATTTTTTTTTTTAATATCAATTTGAACATGACAACTAATTTTTGAAGTGTTATATAGCTTATGAGAGGGGGAATGAGCAGACTAACCACGTTCAGCATTTCTATGTAGTAAGTTAGGCAACGTTTATAAGAATTATGGAAAATAGCATCTCGAGTGTTAAAAACTCAAGATCCATATTAAAACTCGAGTCCGAGAGACTCGCTTTGTGAATGTGAAAATGCCACATAGATCTCGAGTCTTTAAGACTCGAGTTTTATACAAAACAAATTTCACCTATAGTGGCGTTTTTAAGCCTTACAGTGACGTTTTAAAGCCCTATAGTGGCGTTTTCCTGCAAAAAAAATTTACAAGTACCAATTTAAGAGCCCTATAGTGGCGTTTTTAAGCCCTATAGTGACGTTTTTAAGCCCTATAGCGGCGTTTTTCTGCAATTTATGGAAATCGAGTCTTTAAATCTCGATTTTCACGTGGATTTTTTCCACATCACACCCATCCTCTTACAAATCGAGACCTTAAACTCGAGTTTTATCTTGGAACTCGAGTTTTAGACACTCGAGATGCTAGTTTTCAACATTGTTTTGAAACGTGACAACTAACTAAATTTGTTTATATTTATTGTTATTTGGCAAGGATGATCGTTTATGAGAAGACACTACTTCTAAGAATACTAACAGAGAGATCCCACGGCTTACAGGCTTGGCTGGCAGCTTCAACAGTCCTTGCTCCTTCACACAAATACAAAACAGCTACTTTCATAGAAATATAGAATCCTTAACGGCCCCGCTGAAACAACAGCCATGACCATACATCTATCTCTATTTTTACAAAAAAAATTGAATCCCCTCCCCCTTTCAGGATTGGTTGCCATTTGTCCATGGGGAAAAATCCTAATCCCCTCTGTCTATTTGTGAATTAAAATATATAACTACTAAGCAATAACAATATTATGGAAACAAAAAAAATCCAGCAAGCACCACATAAACACGACCACACAATACACCAAATCTTACGTGGCAAACCCTTCGATATAGAGGGAAAAACCACAAGACAGCTTCGAAAAATATCCACTATGAAATAGAGATTACATCTATCAAGTTTATAAATACTAAACTTGAGTCCACAATAAATTGGATATACAACAAATAAATCTCAAGAAGTAAATACAATCTCACCACAAAGCCAGTAGTAAAATCTTCCTTTGAATACTCCAACTCTCCATGGTTGTAGCTTTCAAAAACTCTATGAGAACTCCACAAATTTATCTTTATTGTGTGTAACTTGAGAAAAAAAAATTTCTCATTTTTCCTTTTTTACCCTCTCACACTTTCACTGTGTTTCTCTCTATCTCTCCACACGGACTGCACCTCAAAATGGCTGAAGCTTTCTCCTTTTGTGTTTCTTGCTCACTCGCTCACTCTGGAACTCACACACAATAGCCCAAAAAAGGACTCTCTGTTTTAGCTCTCCACTCAAGGCCGAATGGCCTTTGCTTCTTTCTTTTCTTTTTCTTCAGCGTGTCCCACACGCCTAGCATCACTTCACATTTAGAGAAGTCAGATCTCTCTCATGCTTTGGTCATTTCTCAATAAATGAAAGAGCAAGCTTTGAAGACTTTTGGAACAAGCTTTGACAAAGGTGTGCTAGAATCCAAAGGTGTCACGTGCACCCAACAGTCCACTGTCAAGGCTTTCTTTTAATCTGAACTGTTAGCTAACCTACACGCTGCACATAGAAATCAAACTATTACTATAAAAAAATAAATAAATAAAAGGCAGCAATGCTACTCCACAAGGCAATGGAATATGAGACCACTTGTTGACAGAGGAGCTCCACCAATAAAGGAAGGGGACCATTAACATCAACAAGCATTTATATGTGACATTAACAGAAATCAAACTATTACTATACATGACCACATTAGTAATGGACAGATCTAACCAAACTAGATTTCTAGATGATAAGAAGAAATAAGAAAGCATTTTAATAGTTCCAAACGGTTAGAAATGATGAATGAATTATATTGTATTTCATTATGAAAGAATATACATCAGTGCCTTTATATAAGAGGCATATGTGTGCGGTACAAGTAAGCATATGTAGTACAACAATGTGTGCTATACAAGTAATCTAGTTGGGCCTAAAGCCCATAACACTATACACATTAACAGCCCCCCTCAAACTCAAGGTGGATGTGAGACCAACTTGAGGTTGTCAACCAAAGTACAAAGACGTCCTTTAGGATGTGACTTGGTGAAGATATCTACAAGTTGATCTTTAGAAGAGACTGAGATCAGCTTGAGAGTATTATGGACAAGATGATAACAGATAAAATGACAATCAATCTCGATGTGTTTAGTCCGTTCATGGAAGACATCATTGTGAGCAATATAAATAGCATTCTGGTTATCACAATAAAGAGGAGTAGCAGAGGATGTAGACACACCTAAGTCTTTGAGAAGCCATCGTAACTAAAGAAGCTCAGATGTGGTATCAGCAAGGGCACGATATTCTACTTCAGTACTGGAGCGGGCCACATGAGTCTATTTCTTACTTCGCCAAGAAATCAGAGAAGAACCAAGAAGAAAGCAATAACTAGTAGTGGACCCGCGATCAGTGGGATCTCCTGCCCAAGCAGCATCAGAAAATGCACGGAGAACAATAGGAGACTGAGCAGAGTAGAAAATACCATGGAAGAGAGTGCCTTTTAAGTATCGAAGAATGCGCAGAACAGCAGCATAGTGAGTCGATCGTGGAGTGGACATCACTGGCTCACCTGGTGAACAGTATAGGAAATGTCTAGACGAGTGGCAGTGAGATAAACTAGGCTGCCAATCAAGCGTCTGTAAAGAGAGGGATTAGACAATGGTTTCCCTCCTGTGGGAGTCAGATGCGCATTAAGCTCAACTGGAATGTCAACAGTCTTGTTATCAGTGAGTCCAGCTCGAGATAATAGTTCAGAGGCATACTTGGCTTGAGTAATATAAAGTTCATCTGTAGAATGAGTGATTTCAAGACCCAAGAAATAGCTGAGATGTGCAAGATCTTTCATCTCAAACTGCTAACTGAGAAAAACCTTGAGTTCTTGAATGCCATTGAGGTCATCACCAGTTATGATCATATCATCCATATACAGGAGAAGTAAAATAGTGTCTTTGTTGATACGATGAAGAAATAAGGCCGAATCATAATGACTGGCCATGTAACCCAAGCGAGAGATGGTAGAGCTGAATTTGGCAAACCAAGCTCGTGGAGCTTGTTTAAGGCCATAAAGTGCACGTCGAAGATGACAAACCTTGTTTGATTCAATAGAGAGACCAGGAGGAGGTTGCATGTAAACTTTTTCACTTAAATCCCCATTAAAGAATGCATTTTTAACATCTATCTGAAAAATGTCTCATTTACTAGCAGCAGCAACAGCTAAGAGGGCACGAACAGATGAGATACGAGCAATCGGAGCAAAAGTCTCTTCATAATCAATCCCATACTCCTGTGTAAAATCTTTTGCAACAAGACAAGCTTTGTAACGTTCAATAGACCCATTAGAGCGAGTCTTAATCTTGTAGATCCATTTACAACCAACTATAGATTTCCGGGGGGGTGGGGGGGGAGAGTCACTAAGTCCCAAGTATGGTTTTTAGATAATGCATCAAGTTCCTCTTTCATTGCAATCTGCCATAAAGGGTTAGTGGAAGCTTCATGATAGGTGTGAGGCTCGTGCAGTGTAGCAAGGGCAATGTAACAATGATAGTCAAGTAAATGTGCAAGAATGGATCTTACCCGAGTTGAGTGATGAGGTGGAATGTCTTGTGCATGATCTTCAGGCGGAGTAGGAGCAGGGGACCCAAACTCAGGGTTGGGTAGCTTGTCTTCAACCTGTTCATCTTCCACCTGTTCATTAAAGGGTGAACTAGGAAAGGGATCAAGGATATCTGGTGGTTGGACAGAGAAGTCTATAGGAGAATCAGGAGCAACTACATGAGGATCAAGAGCAACTATAGAAGGAATATGTGCCTCTTCTGGAAAAGATCTAAGACAGAGGAGGAAGACAGGGAGGCACAAAAGTGAGAGAGCTCGACAAAGGAGCGATGTTACCAAAACACAACATTGCGGGAGACACGAAGATGATGAGAGACAGGATCATAACACCGATACCCCTTTTGTATTTCGCCATAGCCAAGAAAATAACAAAGCCTTGACCGAGGCTTAAGTTTGTTATGCTCATGTGGTTGAAGAAGAACGAAACAAGTAGAACCGAAGGAGCGAAGGTGGTGATAGTCTGGAGGTGACCTAAAAAGGCATTCATATAGAGTTTGATTTTGAATAACAGGACTTGGAATGTGATTAATAGCATGAAGAGCATGAAGAGCAGCTTCGCCCTAAAAAGGAGCAGGAACTTTGGCAGAGAGAAGGAGAGCACGAATAGTGTCAAGAATATGACGAAGTTTTCGTTTGGCTCTACCATTTTGCTGAGAGTACCTGGATAAGTTAGTTGATGAACAGTGCCATAGGAAAGCAAGACAGCTTGGAAAGCATATTGAATGTACTCAAGAGCATTATCATATCGAAAAATTTTAATGCGTTTGGAAAACTGAGTTTCAACCATTTTTGCAAAATTAGAATATACTTGCAATAATTTAGAACGATGTTTCATATTAAAAATCCAGTTATTGCGAGAGTAATCATCAACAAAGACAACAAAATATCGAGACCCACCAATACTAGAGATAGAGGAAGGCCCCCAAATATCAAAATGAATAAGGTCAAAGATATCAGTGGATATTGATTTACTAGTATTGAAAGGCAAAGCTGGTTGTTTTCCTAACTGACATGAGACATAATCAAAATTTTCTGTAGATAGTGAACCTAACAAACCTCTAGAAGCCAATTTTTTACCTGAGAGGAAGATGCGTGACTAAGACGAGCATGCCAAAGAGCAAGGGAAGGAATAGAAGAAATTACAGCAGTTGCAGCAACAGAAACAGGAGCAATAAGTGGAAGACGAAGGTTGTCCACGGGAAACATACGCCCAACTCTGGGACCGGTCCTAAGCTTCTGTCCTATCCTTGGATCCTGCACAATACACACAGAATAATCAAAGATAATGCGATAACCCAACTCAGCTAATTGTTCCACAAAGAATAAATTGTAAGAAAGGTCAAGAACATTAAAGACCCCAGGAACCGAGAGGTTGGAGGTCGAAATGGAACCTATGTTATGACCAGACATTGTGAAGCCATTTGCTGTGCGAATATTAAGAGGGTGTGGTGCAGGTTTAAGTTCAGAAAATAAGGACGAGTGAGGTGTCATGTGATTGCAACAAGCAGAATCCATAAGCCAAGAGGAAGGAGACATACCAGATAAAGCTGAGAGAGAAGAGGAATAAGATGCATTACCAGCCATATGAATGACATTGGCGATGATGTTTTTAAGGTCATCTGTGGAAATGGTGAAAGTGCGACCGGAAGACTTAGACTGTGCAGAGACGGGAGCCATTGGTTGGACACTCTCAGTGTTAGCAACAGTAGCAGCAGAAACTGAAACAACTGTTTTGTTGCGATGATAGCAAGTCTCAATATTGTGGCCAAAACGTTTGCAAAAATTGTAAAAACGTTTGTTAGATTGTCGATGACGATTATGGCAACCAGAAGAAGACCTGTCCTTATTCTTCATTTAGAAGCAAAATATGCAAAAATGGAATCTACGCAAAAAACTGGGTAAGAAGAACTTGGACTACAAAAAGTCAACCTTAGAGAAAGTCAACGGTCAACAAGAAAGTCAAAGTCAACGGTCAACTCCCTGTGATGACGTTAGCAATATGGCGTTATCTGATGACATCAACAAGATGACGTAATCTGATGACGTCAGTTAGGGCTGACGTGGCAGTGATGACTTCAGCAGGCGACCCAGTGGCGCGTGGAGCGCGTGGCTCAATCCTCTCCAAAACTTTTGTCGGCGCGTGGAGGGTCTGATGAGGCCGATTCTTTTCCGGTGACGTAGATTGGAGCAAGACGATTTCGATGACGGCAGCGGTGAGGTGATCGGAGCAGTACTGAAGGCACGTGGATTAGCGGAGCAGAACCTTTGAGTGGTGTGTGGGGGTGCGTGCAGTTTCGGACGGTGTCGAGGCTTTCACGAGTATGTAGATCGGCGCAAGACAATCTCTGTGGTACCTTCAAAACTGTAATCGGAGCAATATTTGTAGCGGTGATGAAAAGGGCAATGGTCTATGCAGTGTGAAACTCCTTAACGACGGCAGCTGCAGGTCCGGAACCCAAGGATAACTGCTGGATGACGTCAGAGGTTCAACGGCGAAAGGCTACGGTGGTTGTTGTGATGGCGGAAGCGATGTTGAAAAAGGAGTCACACTAATAAAGACAAGACTGCTAAGAAAAGGTCAGAGCAGTGGCTCTGATACCATGTTAGAAATGCTGAATGAATTATATTGTATTTCATTATGAAAGAATATACATCAGTGCCTTTATATAAGAGGCATATGTGTGCGGTACAAGTAAGCATATGCAGTACAATAATGTGTACTATACAAGTAATCTAGTTGGGCCTAAAGTCCATAACACTATACACATTAACACAAACAAATAAAACCCCTTTTTCATACTTTAAATTAAAGCAAACCAAATTATATGTAAAGCACAACAAGGAAAAATATAAGAATTAGAATTCTAGTTTATTCATTTTGAATTACCAGTCAATTTGTCATGCCCTTTCTTACCAATCAGCTATGCTTATGGAATTCTAAACTGGGGAGAACCCATAAGCATAATTTTGAATGGAAACATTGGACAAAACAATAAATTAATAATACCTTAGGTAGTAAAAGCTTTCTAGTTTTGATCTTTACTTGCTTTCCAGCACATGATTTTTACTGCCTTTAAAACACCAACAAAAACCTTTTCTTTCCATTGTCTTTTTGGTACATTGAAACATGATGACTTGCATAATTTAGCATAATTTATCACTTCTTAACTTTAAACTTTAGTCTAATTTTATTTATTTTTTTGTTGATTTTAGACTTCATTATTGTTATTTAAATTTTATTTCAGATTAGAAGAAAATGAAGATTTACTCAAATAAAGAGACATGAAGCAGCTGAAAAAGGTTTTGAGCTGAACACTTGGGCTGAAAAAGGGCAATACGTAGTGGCTAAAGGCAGAAAAGAAAGGCAAGAAGAAAAGAAAAACAAAAAGAAGAAAAGGGGGGGTGCTGGGTGAAGAGAACAAGAGAAGAAAGAGGCACTGACCAGAAGAGAAAAAGCAGAAGAAAGAGGCGTTGACTAGAAGAGAAAAGCAGAAGAAAGAGGCGCTGAAGCTGAAAGAAAAAGAGAGCTGGAACAGAGAAAGGTGCGGCGCTGAAGTTGAACAGAGAGGGCTGAGCAGATAATTTTTCAGCAATTATTT